>JZKD02S1577240.1:367116-392856 GCA_000966675.3 Picea glauca
AATGTTTTTAGGTATTCCGTAGATACCAAAACCCTAATCCCTTAATCCGGGATTAATTTACAAATCAGCTAAAAATAGCAAAATCCGCTAAAAATAGCAAAATCCGCTAAAAATCCGTACGGACTGCCAGACGCAGTTGTTGTAGCGCACCCACACACACACACACATGCAAAGAATATAACACATACCCAACAACCGCCACCCATTTAACATTCGGCTAATGTTAATGGGGTATTGATTTATAAAATTTGTGATTCAATTGTTTATTTGACATATTAATTTTGTGATCAAATCATGGATATGCATACTATTGTTTTCAACTATTATGATCTTTTTGCGTACCATTATGCCGAGGTGTCATTCCAAGTACAATGTGGTATTATTCTTTTGCATGGCCTCGATCCACATTACTTCTCTCACACGCATGGTAATTAATGTTCCTGCCTACCATTTCGAGCTATCTTTGCATTGCATTGAGGAAACTGGGGGCAATGGCTATGTGTTTATTCTGTCAAACCCTACCTCCAAATCCTGGGTCGATTCCTTGCTATTAGCCATGGCTTCTGTGGTGAGGATTGATCCTAACAGTGTCTAGACATTGTTATCATTTGACAATGCCAGAGATGACTTAGAAAGGAATGGCTGGTGTGTGTTTCTTGAAAAGTTCAAGGGTTTTAATTTAACAGTTGCTAAATAATTTGCGTTGATGTTTGACAGTTGCAGAGCAAAAATCTGAGACATCCAATTTGAGTTAAATGAAGATTTTATTAGCCAAGCCACCGGTCTACCAGCTGTGGGGCAAAAATGGTTCAAAAACTCAAAGTTTGAAGAGGTTCCCTGGTCATTGTTGTTCACCTCAAGGAGGATTACCAGCTGCAACTGAGGTATGTCTGTCTCAGCTTTAAAACCTAGATGGCATGATATGTTAGCTATTATGAAACAATTCGTTACCTGTGAGGGGAGATATGGTTTGGTTTTCTTGTATCAATTGCGATTGCTCATGAGTTTTATCGATTTCCCCCTGAACATGCCCTATTTTCTCCTTCAAAGTCTATACAAAATGGCAAAGCATTTTAAAAGGCATAAGTCTGATTCTAGCCTATTCCACCATTGTTTGATCAAGATTATTATTATACATCAGCTGAAATTAAATGATGATTGTTGGGATGCTTTTCTGTTACGAAATGGTTTTAGTAGCAGTGAGTTGGGACAAGTTGACAAGCCTATCATCACATAAACCCTCGTGAAGCCTACCATATCTCCTCCTTCGCTCTTGCCCTATGATCCTATTTCTAATTTGGAACCCTCGACCTATCCTGACACTACCCAACCCGACACCCTACCAGATTCATATCCTAAGGGTGGTGTTAAGGCTGTTAAAAAATACACAAGAAAAAAGTGTAAAGGAAATGTTGATATGAATTATAAGGGTAAAAGGGTTGCTCGTTGGGTTTCACGATGTGCTCGAAATAAACCCAAGCCCTGTGCAGACCAAAACGCGATTGTGTTAACCGAGGATTCTAATTCAGAAATTGAAAGATTCCTGACCGAAGAATATCCATATTCATATGGACTTTGCTCTGATAAACCTTATGATTATGTTACAAACCTTCCACCGTGTCTAAAAGACAATCCCGATTTCCCTGAAATCAAACTCAGTAATGAACCTATAGGTAAAATGGAAAATTCCCCACCTGTTAATACTATTACTACTAATACACAGTATATTCAGCCGCAATGTAACGAATGTCGATCATGGATCGATAGGTATTACAAAGATGTGCCTTTACTTCAGTCTCGCCTTAAATCCTTGGAAGACTAGGTGAATTTGCTAATGAAGGAGAATGGAAGACTTCAATCCGTAGCCCAAACCAAATATAAACGAAAAAAAAAACAGGGTCCGTTGTTTTTAAGAACATGGAAGCAGCGAATGCAATAGTAAATTCAAAGATTGCTTGATTAAGTCGAATCCCTTAATTTGAGGTATGATTTTTTAAAAATAAGTTTAGGATGATTTTGTCTCTTTCAAATTAGAATACATCATTTGTTTGCACAGATTACCCTTAGTTTGTTTTGATTGATTCAATAGAATATGATTCTGGTTATAATTATAACTAGCTACAGAATCGTGGTGAGATTCTGTAGCTAGTTAGAAAAATTTGAATTACTTGTTTTAATAACTGAAAATGCATCTGAAATATTTTATTCTTATGTATTTTCAGGAACCTATGATTTCTAAAGGAGATTTGAAGCACTGTTGGCATCTCTCAGCATGCTATCTTTATGTTTTTTTTAAAATAGGTTGTTAGTCTTTGATATCAAGTAGAATCTGGGAGGTTGCATCCCCCACATTTTTTGGAACAAATTAGATGTTATCAACAGGAAACGTTTTGATCCTGTAACCTATATAAATATGTTGTTTTGTAAACTGAAAATCATGGCTGCTTGGGAGCAAAAAACTATGGATTCAAGATTGACAGACTTGAATATAAGATGATATTTGCACAGCTTTAGCTTCGATATATCGTGTTGTTATTCAAGTTATGGTCATTTCGATTTGCAATTAAATTGTGACTACTTTAGATATCATGGTTTATTGCATATTGGTGTGATAGAATTTATATGGTATCCATGTTTTATATCCCGTATATAAAATATAGTAATTATCTTGTTCAACTTTGAGATTAGAAGATTTATTTTCTTTATTCGTTGAACATTTATACACAAATTTTCACAGCAGGATTTATCTCAACGTGGCCATTTGTGAAATTATAAAATTGTTGTTACTACATCTCTTATATGTTCTGTCATTAGCATTCAAGCATTACTGCTTCGCATTTATGAGAAGCACTTGTAATATCTATTGTGGTTTACCTCATCAAACAATGAAATTGGACACTGTACATAGGACGAATAGGAGATACGATTACAGGTTAGTGTACTTGTTTTATTAGTTTAATTAATATAGGAATTTCCTGTAATCTAAGCACGTTTTACTATTTTTTATCTTTGTTTTTTAATTAGACAGCTGGTTATTTCATTTCTCGTATAGAAACATTATAAAAAATTAAATCAAAAAGACTGAACGACAGTTTTGTTGTCGTTAAACAAATCAATTCATATTCGATTTCCACAGATTTAGATTAAAATTTGCATTCTGTAAATGTTATACATATATTAGAGATATAATCATTTAGACACATTGTACATATAATAAGTAGAGCTATTTTAAAAATATTAGTTAGCAAATTGTAAGTATATATTAGATTTGTATATAGTTTTCAGCGAGTGTTTTTCATTAAGTTATTTTATCTTCTTTAGTTTTGTCTTTCACTTTCTTAGGAATTAGATCGGCCAACGGAGCCACTAAACCCGTTGGAGTGGATTAATCCAAACGGCTTGGGTTAAGTAGACAACCCCGGACCGAATTCACTCCTCTAGTTGACGAGCAATCAATTTCGCACGTCAACAACATGTGACTGATCTTTCAGCAACTAGTGTATGTACACAGGTTGTATGAAGTCAGGGAGTGTGTATATGTGGGTAGACCTTCTGCAGGCTGCATATGCCTCTGTGGATTCCAAAAAAAAGTAAAAACAATTAAGTGAAGGAAGCAGGGAGTACTGGTAGGGAAGACCAAAATCCCCACTAGCTCAGACTTTTGCAGAAACTCAAAAAAAGGTAGTAAAACCAATTAAAAATACCCAATAAGTATCCCCCAAAACCCTAGATATCTCTCCAGTACGGTCGCCAATTCTGTTGTGGGTGGGAAATCCATCCTACAGACTAGCATTAAGGATTTTATCATGCATGCATAAATGACCTAAAGTATCCTACTTTCTACCAACATCCTAATCATAAACCCCATTATTCATATGCAGATTCAAGGTTAAAGAGATCCAGTTACTATACCTTAGTTTTCGTGTTTGATGTTGATCCCTTTAACGATTGATTTCTCCTTGACTGCAACTCTCCTCTCAACGCTGACTTGCATTCACAAAATACAAAAAAATAAGTCCACTTGCATATGATCTATAAACTAATGGGTTAGAGATTCTATCAAAATATAATCAAATTTAAATATGGACAATCTCATATGGCGGGATGGGAAAATTACTTCTTTTATTAATCTCACAAGAGCAACCCTACAATAGTGAGATCGACCACTGCTCCTTGAATATGGTCCTAGGATCCTCTTCAACTGTGCTCCAACTGCTTTTGTATATGCTTCTCTTCACACAATAGTTGCAAAAGGTTGGGACAAGGGGAATACTAAATCGGGTATAGTTTCTTTGATATGATTTTCCTTCTTCCAAATGGGACCCCTACCCCTTCTTTTATAGGCTAGAAAGGGCCAGGTATTTGGTTGAGTGACCGACTATGGACGGTTAGTCCATTTAGTTAAATTACCAAAAACTGTGTGTTCCACCTGCAACTTTCCATTTTTTCGTGCTTTTTAGGTATACACGGGCTGTAGTGGGTTAGCCAGCGTGTACATGTGTGCAGTAGTGGAGTAGGGCATGTATTCCCTCAAAAAGAGTGTTTTTTAAGAAGTTGTTCAGTAGTGGATTGGCAAAGAAGTCAAATGAGATGGTCTGATGCCAGGTAAGCATGTCTGGTGCAATTTAGGGTTATAACATCTACTAGAGGTTTCCCCCTTGAAGAGGCAAGTGAGCATTGCTATCATAATAAAGTTTCTCTTCCTGGTTCTTATTCTGGCGTTACTATGATAATTTTCTGGATAAATCATTATTATTATGTCATTGCTCTCTAGATATTTTCTATTATGCATAATATATTGTATCGGGAATATTGCAAGTGGTATGAGAGAAATTTCCTTGGTAGAAACTGTGGGTATTTTTTTCCAGGGTAGAGACGTATTCCAATGACTTTAAGATACAAATATATGTCATTACATGCATAAACCTGTGTCCAGGGAGTAATACATGCAGGAAATACAAGTGGTACTTAAGCGCACATTTGTTGGTCACCCTTGTAACCCTTATTGGTACCCCTTCGAGTGGTAATGCATCAGACAACACATGTATATAGATCGACCTAGGCATCCTGAAGCCCTCTATAGATAAACTGATCGATCACTTGACTATTATAGTGTCACCAAGAACAACACTCGGTAGGTGACTCTTTAGTACTTGGGTAGTCAGGTAGTATGACTAAGGGTACAGTCTAGCCTCCTTAGTTGGTGCCCTGAGATATTGGGTCGACTACTACTATTGGAACCTTCATGTATATCAGAGAGCTATAACACAAGGAAAACCCTTGACTGTAGATTCCTTGCAAACCCTAACCCTTGGGAATAGAACAAAAACAAGAACAAACAATATATATTGCAGTGCAACCTTGTCGTCTGCATTGGGGTTGTCAAATTACTACATCTTTTTTCCTGCTAAGAATTCAAGCATTTCGCCCCTACAATATTATTCAGTTCGGAGTATAACTCCATAGGAGTTAAAAAAAAAATTGGAACCTCCCAGTACCCTTTTTTTAGACCTAACCCATTAGACTCCTTTTGTCATTCTGATCGCATTAACACCTATCAATTTTCCACTTTTTTCCCCTGCGGTCACACTCCCTTCTGACTCCCCTTATTTTGGACCTACCTCATTGAATTCCCCTCTTCACCCCGATTATTGTGATAACCTTCACTGTAACCTTTTTTTCTAAGTGGTCCCACCCACCCCATTCATCATGACCAACACACATAGCCGAGACATGGAAGCCCGATTCAATACCTTCTCATCTCATTTTAATACTTTTTCCTATAATTTTGAAGAGATCCAACAGGAAGTGCCAAAACTCAGTTCCCAGATGGGAAACTTAAAACATGCCATTTCTACCCAACTTGAATCCTTCAATACCAATATCTGCAATTAACTGAATATTCCTATAGACATTAACTCATCTGACCAAACTTTTCACCCTGAAGGTGAGACATCCTCCCATTCCCATAATTTTCAATCCCCTCCCTTTCAACGATAACTTCTCCTTCCTTGAGTGGATGTGAATGAATTTGATGGCTCAGATCCCACTGGTTGGGTCACCCAAATGGAACATTATTTCTCTTTGTATGGAATTACTTATGAGTTAGCCAAACTCTGGTATGGTGTTCTCCATCTAGATCGGGAATGTTGGCAATGGTGGAAATGGAGAAAAAATGCCCGTCAAGGGTATGTGGCTTGGACAATTTTTTTGGCAAAGCTTTATGAATGCTTAGACACTGACACCCACCATTTAGGCTACTTGGCCAAGTTGAAACAATATGGCATAGTGGAATAATTTATAGCCTCTTTTGAGCGCTTGGATTTCTGCACAGAGGGAATGTCTAATGTTTTTTTTCTGAGAATGCTTTATCAATGTGTTATCACTCTGTAATTTGCCCAAGGTTGTGAGGCAGTCACAGAGGCAACATCAAAACCACTTCGAGTCTTGGATCTATCCCTCCAAGACTTAGAGAGGGATCTCTCTGTTTGATATAACTTTGTTTTAATAGGTATTAGGCTAGTTATGCAAGTATGGGGTTGGGATTTTTGAAATATTTAGATGAGGATGTGGTTGACGAGTTTCTCAGATCACCATTGGGCTATGGGGTCTGTTTATAAGATAATGATCAAGTCAGATCTAGAGGTAAATGTATCCATAGGGAAAGGTAGTAACAACTGTTGGATCATCTTAGGTTTAGTGCATATGAATAAGGTGAAAAGGGAGAAATCCACTGAACATAAGAGCAGCTAAGAATTCCTTTGTAAAGCTTCAGATGAATAACATAAAGATTATTGAAAAATTGGCCAAAGAGTATGCATGCATAAATTCTTCTCCATTACTCTCTTTCAATAACAAGAAATGAAATGGCTTGAATGGTAGCAGAAAGATAATTAAAAACAGACAAGGAACACACCACCAATGTTGCTACACAATAATCCTGTGAGTCGTTTTCTCTATTACTGTTTAGTCATTCAAAAATTACAGACAAAAACCTACTGGAGTAGTAAGGCCCAAAGTCCAGCCAAAAAGGGGGAAAATTCACACAGGTCAAACCATTTTGCATTAAAATCCTATGAATAAATAGGATAGACCATCCCAATAAGTTTCGGAATTCGGTTTAACCGCCTCGACCAAAAATAGCCACGAATCTCCCAAAATCCGGAACTGCCTACCATGAAAGATGGGCCTAATTTCTGCGAAAAAGGGGTCCGAACAGACATCGTTTTCTCTTCAACGCTGACACCTGAAAAAAAAATGAAGGATTTTATTGTATATGGGAATGTGTTGGAAAAAAACCTCCTTTGGGTTTTCCAAATTCTTCCCCATCTAGCCGTAAAAGCTCCCGCAAAATCAGGACTGTAATGGAAAAGTGAAAATATGGAAAAAAGGGCCTCGAAGATGGCTTCGATTCTCCCTGATCGTAGCTCCTTTACAAAAAAGGAGAGAGGTTTTTGTTCTTCAGCCCGTTCTGAGAAAAAACCTCTCTCATATTTTGAAAATCCATCTTCATTTTCCCAGAATCCGTTTTGAAAGAAGACATGCTGAAACAGGCAAAAAACGGCAAAAATATGAAAAAGTGTTTTTTTTCGTGATTGGTGGTATTCTGGACCCCCCCTGAGGTGGTAAGCAGTTGTTTTTTTTTTGGGGGGGGGGTCCAACGGAATGGGAATGTGACACGTGGATGGGGGGTGGTATTGGAAAACCATTATTCCGGACCCCCCCTCTCGTTAAACTCCGTATAGTGAGGGGGGTCCGGAATTTTTGAGGACCGTGTTTGATTAATTTGATGTGAGTTTGGATGGGGGGCGTGATGTGTGAAGGTGCGTGGAGGTAGCGGGTGGGGTAGACTTAGGGTAGCGTAGGTTTGTTTTAAGTTTTGTTTTTTGTTTTTTTTAATATTATTACATGTTTGCTTATGTTTTTTGTATTTTGTTTTTTATGTATTTGTTTTATTATTGTTTTATATATTATATTTTATATCTTATGTTATGTGTTACGTTTTTTTTTTGTGTTTTTTAATTTTGTTTTATTATGTGTTTATTATACTTTGTATTATATTTAATTATTATATTTTGCTTTTTATATATGTTTTATATTTTTAATTGTTTTTTAATTAATTTAAATTAATTAAATTCTAACCTAACTATTAACTTAGATTTTTAACTTAATTAATAATTAATTAATTAATTTTTAACTAATTATTTATTAATTAGTTTAATCCTATCCTAACTATACTAACATTACTTATTTAATCTAATTAACTTTATTGTTATTTTTGTTCATCCTAAGTCTGATTATTCATGGATGGGTGACGGGCGAGAGGTAGTCAATGGGGCAACAGGACAAGGGAGTGAGGGTGCAGGGTGGATGAAGGATGTAGCAGGGTGATGGGGGATCAAGCGAAAAGAATGGAGGGAAGAAAACGAGATCAACCGAGCCAGACTTCATCATCACGAGAAAAATGCCAAATCAACAGTCGAAGAATCGAGTTGTCTATAATTATAGGACCCCGACATAGGCTCTACCTGGGGATGGAAGCTTCTTTTAGGAGGTGTCAAGAACCACGGACCTGTGAATCATGCAGACCGATGCTTTATCCATTGAGATGATCCCAAAATCTTATTCTACAACCTGTACCTAATTTGATCTCGCAACTGAAACCAAATTAAGCTAAACACTGTTGAAAAAGAGATGCTTAGAATGCTGAGCTTATTCACATTCTCCTACCTACCCTGCTACTGATAATTTTTTTAAATCAAATAATACAAAAATTCCAATGAAGCCAATCAAGTAGCTTCTGAGACCAGTGGAATGCTTGATTGCTCGTTAGCACAGTGAAAAGCACAGCTTGACCCTTCACCCATAGGTTCAAGACTGCAAAGCATAATGGCTGCTGCTGAAAAACGTGATTGATATTTACCATAGAGACCTTGACAATATTGAAGAACAAAAGTACTGCCAGAGAAATATTGAGGCTCTACAGTGAAAAAATTCTCCATATAGGTAGCTATAGGATCAAGGTAGAAATGACATGTTCCTTGATTTTTGGATGGCAGCTCTGGCACTGTATCTATGTTATTTTCATCCTCGTGCATTTCCTGCCATGGCTGCAACTTTCCTGATGGGTTTTGAAATGATGCTTCTGTTGAACACACCCTTGTAGCTGACTATCTTATCATATCCATATCATAACTTTTTATCCCATGGCTGGATGATGGAAAATGACTTTGACAACACAGGTCATCCAACCGATCAGATATTGGATCCTGTAGAAATTGAACTGATTGTTGCATTGGTTCCACTGCAACTTCTTGATTTTCTGTGTATTTATCCTTCAACACTTGTCCAAGAGTCTCCTTCAAGATTTGAAATGAATTAAAGCACAATGGTACAGATTTATTTTGTATTAACTCATAGTTTGTCTCAGGCTTTAAGCTTTCATTTGAAATTTGAGAATCAAAGTATGTAAAGGGCAGCAACTCTGGATTTAGAACAACCTCAACATCCTTAAAGGCATCTTCAACTGATTGATCAAGGAAATTTTTGTCTTCACTATTTACAACTGGCCTAAAGTTTCTTTTCAAAAATTGAAAAGATGAGAAACATAAGGGCAAAGATTCTTCCCTTTCTCTGAAATTTTCTGTCTCTTTCTCATCGCTGTCATGACTGTTGTGCATGGGCTGATTGTCACATATGAACTGTAAATGATCTCCTCCCTGCCAATGACATGTTGTTGGTTTCTTTGAACAAACAACCTCTATTTCAGCTTCATGATCATCATCATACTAGTCACACTTGGGTAAATCATCCAAGGATGAAATGCCATTGAACATGCATATCATGCTAGGAGAATATTCTACCACTCTCTGATTTTGAACTTCATCTTCGACTGTATGGTGAATGGAATACATGAAAGAATCATTAGCCAAACCATGGTACCAAGGGTGAGCAACAAAATGTTTGGGAACTGTGACACTTTATTTCTCTGAAATCAATGGACCATGATGTCTTTCGACAACAAGCTCATCTTTCCTATTGATCTTCTGCATCATCTCTTCCATGGCACTGGACAAAATCTCCAGTTTAGTTTCTGATGACTTCAGCTGCTCCATTTCTTTGTCCTTTAAATTTGACCTCTTGATCAGCAAGTTGGTCTCCACATTAACTGCAATGCTATGCATTTCTTCAAGGCTTGTAGTGTTCCTTTCTCTTAACTGAAATGTCATCTCAGGATCAAAGGCATCTGGGTAATGCAAGTGAGCTGATCCTGGGGGTGGCCTTATATCAGTAGGTATTGAATGATACACCTTATTGAATCTGGCTGAAAATCGATGTATTGTCTCCCATGGCTTTCTTTTCAAGTGGTCATACTCTTCTAGGAGGAGGAAGACATTTCTCATGAACACCCATCTATCTAGGAAAACTTGCATAAATTGATTAAAATTTCTGATTCTAGCAGCTGGAAGGTTCTTAAACCAATCTTTAACTTTACCTCCCAAGGATAGAGCAAACATCTTGATACAAACATCATCATCTTCAACCTCATAAAGGTCAAGGAAATCCTCAAGGTTTTGAATATGATTTTCAGCAGTGATCTTCCCATTTTCTCCATCAAACCTAGGCAGATTATTGATGTAATTGACAGGGAGGTCATGGTGAATGGGAGGAAAATCTAGAGGCTGGTATCAGTCTGGGACTTTTGCAAGCATAGGAGATGAAGCAAGAGGCTTACAACCATCTAGAGGTTTTGCAAGAGTAGGAGCTAAAGCAGGAGGCTTATGTCTCACTAGGGTTTCTACAGGTGCATCTAGGATGTGCATAGGTGTATGAGTATGTTCATAATCTACAATTGGGGATATGATCTCTTGAGACTCATCAATTAATAGATGGTCAAAGTAATATTCAGCAATATACTTTTGATCAGTCTTAGAAAAAGACAAGACATAATTGCAGATAAAACCAAAGATGTCTTGAATGCAATTTGAGCTTCAATACCTGGTATTTCTAGGTTGCTTGGCCATGCTTTAGGTTCTTCCTCCAGTGGAGTCTTTGCGTTTGGAACTATCTAGAGCTGATTGGAGTCGCCAAGTGAATGATATCATCCTTTCTGGTGTCTGGTCACTATCCACCATCAGTGATCAGATCTGAATCTTTGAAGTGTACTACTGGGGAGAGTTCCCCAGTACGGTCACCATTCTGTTAACACTCTGTAATTTTTCCAAGGTTGTGAGGCAGTCACAGAGGCAACATCAAAACCACTTTGAGTCTTGGATCTAGCCCTCCAAGACTCAGAGAGGGATATCTCTGTCTGATATAAATCTGTTTTAATAGGTATTAGGCTAGTTATGAAAGTATGGGGTTGGGGTTTTTGAAATATTTAGATGAGGATGTGGTTGACGAGTTTCTTAGATCACCATTGGGCTATGGGGTCTGTTTATAAGATAATGATCAAGTCAGATCTAGAGGTAAATGTATCCACAGAGAAAGGTAGTAACAACTGTTGGATCATCTTAGGTTTAGTGCATATGAATAAGGTGAAAAGGGAGAAATCCACTGAACATAGGAGCAACTAAGAATTCCTTTGTAAATCTTCAGATGGATAACATAAAGATTATTGAAAATTTGGGCAAAGAGTATGCATGCATAAATTCTTCTCCATTACTCTCTTTCAATAACAAGAAATGAAATGGCTTGAATGGTAGTAGAAAGATAATTAAAAAAAGACAACACACCACCAACACTGCTACACAAGAATCCTGTGAATCGTTTTCTCTATTATTGTTTAGTCATTCAAAAATTACAGACAAAAACCTCCTGGAGTAGCAAGGCCCAAAGTCCAGCCAAAAAGGGGGAAACTTCACACAGGTTGAACCCTTTTACATTAAAATCCTTTGAATAAATAGGATAGACCATCCCAATAATATTTGGAAGTCGGTTTAACTGCCTCGACCAAAAATAGCCACGAATCTCCCAAAATCCGGAACTGCCTGCCATGAAAGATGGGCCTAAGTTCTGTGAGAAAGGGGTCCGAACAGACATCATTTTCTCTTCAACGCTGACACCTGGGAAAATACTGAATGAGGTTATTGTATATGGGCATGTTCTGGACAAAAACCTCCTTCGGTTTCTCCAAATTCATCTCCATATAGCTGTAACAACTCTCACAAAATCAGGATTGTAACGGAAAAGTGAAAATCTGACAAAAAGGGCCTCGAAGATGGCTTCGATTCTCCCTGCTCGTAGCTCCGTTGAAAAAACTGAGAGAGGTTTTTGTTCTTCAGACCGTACTGATAAAAAATGTCTCTTGGATTTTGAAAATCTGTCTTCATTTTCCAAGAATCCATTTTGAAAGAAGACATGGTGAAACAGGCAAAAAATGGCAAAAATATGAAAAAGTGGTTTTTTTTCGCGATTGGTGGTATTCCGGACCCCCCTGAGATGGTAAGCAGATTTTTTTGGGGGGGGTCTGCTTGAATGGGAATGTGACACGTGGATGGGGGGTGGTATTGGAAAACCATTATTCCAGAGCCCCCCCTCTCGTTAAACTCCGTATAGTGAGGGGGGGTCCGGAATTTTTGAGGACCGTTTGATTAATTTGATGTGAGTTTGGATGGGGGGCGTGATGTGTGAAGGTGCGTGGAGGTAGAGGGTGGGGTAGAATTAGGGTAGCGTAAGTTTGTTTTAATTTTTGATTTTTGTTTTTTTTAATATTATTACATGTTTGCTTACGTTTTTTGTATTTTCTTTTTTATGTATTTGTTTTATTATTGTTTTATATATTATATTTTATATTTTATGTTATGTGTTACGTTTTTTTTTTGTGTTTTTTAATTTTGTTTTATTATATGTGTTTATTATACTTTGTATTATATTTTTCTTTTTATATATGTTTAATATTTTTAATTGTTTTTTAATTAATTTAAATTAATTAAATTCTAACCTAACTACTAACTTAGATTTTTAACTTAATTAATAATTAATTAATTATTAACTAGTTATTTATTAATTAGTTTAATCATATCCTAACTATACTAACATTACTTATTTAATCTAATTAACTTTATTGTTATTTTTGTTTATCCTAAGTCTGATTATTCATGGATGGGTGATGGGCGAGAGGTAGTCAATGGGGCAACAAAACAAGGGAGTGAGGGCGCAACGTGGATGAAGGATGCAGTAGGGTGATGGGGGATCGAGAGAAAAGAATGGAGGGAAGAAAACGGGATCAACCGAGCCAGACTTCGTCATCACGAGAAAAACGCCAAATCAACAGTCGAAGAATTGACTTGCCTATAATTATAGGACCCCAACACAATGGACTCAAGGAAGAGATTCATGCACACATCCTCATGGCTCACCCCCAGAGTTGGGTGGAAGCTACTAAAATAGCCAAGGAAGCAAAACAAGTTTTCTCTTTCAAACTAGAAAACCCTCTTTTATTCTTCGTCCTAAACCTCTCACTCCCACACCTCCTTCTGCTCCACTGAAGATCTAGAAATTGACTAGGGCTGAAATGGTTGAGCACCAACTCTAGGGAATTTTTTATCATTGTGATGAAAAATATTTCCTTGGGACTAAGTGTAAGGAACAAAATATATTTATGGTCATATCTGAAGATGTTTCTAAATAATAGGTTGAGGCTCCTCTTATGGCCGAGTCCCCTGACCCAACTGATATGGCCCCATCAGTGGACCCTCTAGAAGTTGAACTAGTCATTTCCCTGATTGCTCTCACTAGTTTCTAAACTCCCCAAACCCTCAACTTAATTGGCTACATCAAGCATCAGAAAGTCATCATCCTCATTGATAGTGGCAACACCCATAATTTTATTCATCACCACATTTCACTAGAAACTAATTGTAATATCCGTGTTGTCAATAACTTTCAAATCATGATTGCCAATGGAGGTTCCTGAAATGTGGGGGGAGTTGTGAAAATTTTTGTATCCAAATTGGCTAGCACACTATGAAATATCATATGTTTTCTATCAACATGGATAGTTGCAACATTGTGCTAGGTGTTGAATGGTTGAGGACTCTGGGTCCCATCCTCATGGATTTCAAGGAATTAATGATGTAATTCACCCAAGAGGGCCAAAAATATAAGTTCCAAGGCATCACAATAGGTTTCCCTAAGATCATCAATTCCCATCGCATGGAAAATATCCTCAAAAAAGGTCATTCAAGAATTATTGCACAACTCCATTCCATTCAAGCCACTGTGACACCATCGGTGCATCCCAACCTCCAATCCATCCTCTCCGAACATCAATTTTTTTTTCTACTCCCTAAGGAATTCCCCCTTCCCATGGTGGTCATTCTCATTCCACTCCTCTCATCCCTGACATCCTTCCTCCAATGTTCATCCCTACCTCCATCCCTTTGCATAGAAAAATGAAATTGAGAAAATTGTCCAAGAATTTCTCGTCGCGGGTGTTATACTACCTAGTAATAACCCCTATTCTTCTCCTATGTTCATGGTCCTTAAGAAAGAAGGAACTTGGCACATGTGTCCTTAATTTCATGCCCTCAACAAACTAACCATCAAAGACAATTTTTCCATTCATGTCATTGATGAGCTCTTGGATGACTTAAGTGGTGCCCAGTATTTTACTAAACTTGATCTTCATTTTCACTATCACCAGAGACGTATGGAAGAGGATGAAATTCCTAAGACTGCCTTTCAAACTCATGAGGGCCACTATGAGTTCTTGGTCATGCCCTTTGTCTTATGTAATGCTCCATCCACCTTCCAAAGCCTCGTGAATCATGTCTTCCATCCTTTTCTCCTTCATTTTGTCTTAGTTTTATTTGATGATATTATCATCTATAGTAAAACATGGACCACCCATCTTTCTCATGTGGATAAATTTATTCATCTACTCTATCAACACCAACTTTTCCTCAAACAATCTAAATGTGCTTTTGGAGCCTCGAAAGTGGAGTATTTGGGTCATGTTGTTGGAAAAGATGGTGTCAGGGTGGAATCAAAGAAAATTGAAGTAATGCAGGATTGGCCTCAACCTAATACTCTCAAAATATTCGTGGTTTTCTTGGTTTAATAGGTTATTATCACAAGTTTGTCAAGAACTATGGAAACATTGCAACACCTCTCATGGATATCCTTAAAAAGAATGCTTTCACTTGGACTCGAACAATTGATCAATCCTTCCAAGCATTGAAGGAGGATATGTGCACCACTCCTGTATTGTCCCTTCCCTACTTCAAAAATACCTTTTTCCCAGAATTTGATTCCTCAGGGAGAGGAATTGGTGCAATCCTTATGAAACATGGGCGGCCTTTGGCCTTCACCAGTAAACAAATTTCAGAGTTCCATTTGGGCCAATCCATTTATGAAAGGAAATATTGGCTATCTTGCATGAAATGGATCTCTAGTGCCCTTTTTTAGCACATTATTATTATTATTCCTAGGCATAGGCAGCAACCATCAACACAGAAAGAAGGCCAAGGCAGTTATAGTGGTGTTTTTTCCCCTTGCACAGGTTCAGTATGGTGCCACCTCTAAACACATATTGAAAGGCCTCCAAAATTAGTGAGTCGATAAAATTGTGCCCATATCTCACCTCTCCCCCAGATCGACGTTCGTTGATCATATTGGGGCCTCAACATGTGAGGACGTTAAAATTCGAAGAGCGGTCTGGGTTTGAAACCATGGTTTTGCAGAGAAGCGACATGTCAGTCGGAGATGCATATCGGGCCCAAAAGTGGTGAAGAGTCAAACCACTTTTCACAGCCTTGATATGCACATGTGCATATAATGCCCTATTCTAGGTCGACAAGTGGCTTCTCCATAGATTTCCCACTGGCACATATCATCCACTCACCATCTCTTTCGTCTCATCTCCCCTTCTCATCTCCCACCACCTGTACCACTTCTCTCCACGCCACTTCCACCCGTGTCAGGTCCCCACTCCCTTACCTAGCACCTTGTGGCCTCCCCTCTGCCTCCTCATCATCTTATTTATCCACATCACCTCCATCCCATTACACCTGAACTCTCGCTTGTGTGGTCCCAACGCTATCCACAATCTCCTCTTCCCATCCACGACTGCTCACCTAGCCAATCTCTCATCCACTATTCCATGCCGAGCACAACAATCACTTTGTCAGTAGCCATGTCCACTATCATACCTCCCCACAACATCTGATTTAGATCTAGATGGAAGAATGTAGAGGCCACCAAATTCCACAGGTGCAGTGTCGACTCGGGCCTTCTTGATACCGATAAAGAATGTATTGAAGTTAGTTGGTGGTGGTTGAACATCATTTCCACCATAAATGGAAATCCCAAGAAAGGACTGTCAACAATTCAACTCAGTTGTAGAACCTTCCTGAAGCACGATTGCATTTGATAGAGCTTGCTTCTGATAGGAGACTGCATGCGCAGTCTTCCAGAAAGCATGCAGATGTAATGCCTTCAATACAGAGACTTGAGCATGCTTTTGTAGTTTTTATCTGAGTATATAGGAGTCTTCCTCATATTTTGTTATGGTCGATGGTTGAATTATGCTCTCGTATTGTAAATTTTTAATGAAGCTATGGTTCTTCCAATTGTGTATATGTATCTGAGACTTCTTGTTTAATGTAATTAGATTTCCTTTAATCTCTCTATAATAGTTGTGTTAGAACACTCGGGCATGGATGATCCAGCTGAGGGTAGTTATGTTTTTATGATGTAGGTTTGATCATAGTGACATCAAAACTAGTTTTAATAAGTTTACTGTGTTGTCTTTTCCCTCTTACACTGAAGAGCTCAGGCATGGATGATCTAGTCGAGTTGTTGTAGCTGCATTGTGATGTTATTACTGTGTTTCTTAAATATACTTTAGTTTCTAAAACTTTGAATCCAAGATGATCTTGTTTTTTGAGTTTTCCCCCCATAAGTTGTTGGAAGACCGGATGTCCATAGAAGACCTCTTCATTTTCCTCATGTTCTTCCCCCTACTCACCCTTACCACAACTTACTGACTGAATTTAAATTGAGACCTCACTTGCCTGTGCATTCCAACCCAATTTTCTGAGTTAAAGCGATATAATCCTGAGTCTGCGTCCATTAGAACCCCTTTAAATTTATTCATTGTGACATACAAACTGAAGGGTACTGGGCTTACCTCCGCCACAATACAGAGGTGACTTCTGGTGCTAACATTTCTGGCGTCGTTGTCGAGGATGAATTGAATATTTTCCCTAGGATTGAACAACAAAGATTACTGGTTCTGAAGGTGCATCAAGACTTAGTACATCAAAGATTGTAATTGTGCATCCGATGAATCCACTATGGTGATTCCATTGAGACGAATCCACTATATCATCTGTGGATTCTAGGGGCAGACACACAAGGTCCATTCCACAGGTACCTCAAAAAACACCTAAAGCTAACCCAGAGAAAATTATCAAAAAGGTAAAGGCCCTCCGAGAAGTTACTTCTACTTTTGAACCAGGTATTTCTGATGATTTCCATTATCCTCATAGAGGAACTCCAATTTCTGCATCTCATTCTATTGTTATACCTTATGTTGGAGTTTTCCAACCTTTAAATTTTGGGAGCGTTCCTGTTGAGTTTTCCCCTCCTGGTCTAGGATTGGAGGGGGAAATCCTTGTCACTGCTCTCTCCCCTAAATTTGTACTGTGGTTTAGACCTGGCACCTCAAAATATTTTCCTAATCTAGGCTTTACCATCCCTCCTCCTATTACCTTTTCTACTTCTCCAGACAGGGAAACCTCTGTTCCCTCAAGCCCTGTAGATTTTTCTCCAAATCCTCTGTCATTTCCCTTTCCTCCCAAAAGTTCAGTTCCAGTCTCCCCTATTCAAACCCCATCTCCTCCTGGTTCTCCTCCATCTATCATCCCTATTGCAAGTGCTAATCCCCCTAGAAATAGAATGGATGCCATAGTGGCTGCAAGATATTCCCCCCTGATCTTACCTCAGCCCATGAATTCTCTCCCTGCTGAAGATTACCTAAAATACATGCCCAAGTTCACTGGAGAAGAAGAAATAACTGTCAAAGAGAACCTTGCTTCCTTATACAATTATGCAGACAATTTGAATATTGAAAATGAGGATGTGTGGATGAGAGTTTTTGTCCAGAGCCTTGATGGTGAGGCTAGGAAATGGTTTAGAGGATTAACCTCTAGATCCAATGATGGGATTGAAGCTTTAGATGATGTCTTCTTGAGACAATGGGGGGATAAAAAATAATTTATGTATTATATCACAGATTTTGGGTCCCTAAAAAGAAAAGAGGGAGAGTCTATCTCAGATTTCTCCAAAATATTCAACAAAATGTACAATAAGATCCCTGCTAAGATAAAGCCTACAGAAGCCTCTGCTAAAATTAATTATGCTAGTGCTTTTGATCCTAATTTCTGCCTTCTTTTAAGAGAAAGAAGAGATACTTCCTTGGCTCATATGCAAGATGCAACCTGGAAGTAGAATCCAATGTGTTGGCAGTTGACAGACTCAGAAATAAAAATGATAGAGACAGAGGAAGAGGGAGATCTGAAGCTTCAACCTCTGGTTCCTCTGCATCCCACCCTCAAATGGATGAGTTGACCAAGTTGGTAAAGTCTCTTTCTACAGAAATGGAGAACATGAAATTTGAAGGGAAGCAGAGTTATAAGAGTGGCCCAAATGTTGATAGTAGAGGTAACTTCAGAAGACCAAACAATACTCCCTAGATACTTCCCAGAGAACCTAGAAACATAGATAGGGATGATCAAAAAATCCAAACCCCTCTCCAAAATAATCTTGTCATTGATGGAGAAGGAGAGGAAGAAGATCTTGATCTAGAAATCCATTATCTTGGAGACACCTCCCCATTTCCCCATTTGACCCAATCTGCATATGAGGAGTCCCTCATGAACAACCAAATAAATGAGTTGAGTAAAGGTGACAAGACCAATAGTAATCCCAGTAAATATAATATTAGGTCTAAGAAGAAGCAAGGGAAGTCTGATGTCCTTGATCAACCTCTTAGAGAAGATAATCATGCCAAAGACACAACAAACAACAACAAAGAGAAAAAATCACAAAACCCCTCACCTATTGTGAAAGATTCTGTCCCAAAAGTGAGAGGAATTACAAAGCCCCCCTCTTCATTCAAATTTGAGCATGAGATTCAAAAGATTAGGATCCCTGTACCCCTTTTAGAGCTAGTCAAGCACGGGGATTTTAAAAGATCCCTCTCTAAACTCTTGCAGCCCGAGCCTTCATCTTTTTACACAGACTTAGTAAACCTTCAAGATGAAAATATAGCAGTCATTCTAGGTCCCTTGATAGAAGACATAGATGATTCATCCCCTCCCTTATACACCTCATTGAACATACATGACAAGGTATTGCATAATTGTTTGATGGACTCAAGGGAATCTCATAATCTCATGCCCAAAACTATCATGGATGAGCTTGGATTAGAAATCAAAAAAGATTATCATGATTTGTATTCTTTTGATTCAAGGAAGGTAAAGTGCCTTGGGGTCATCAAAGATCTGGTTGTGACCTTGTTTCAACTTCCCATGAAAAGTGTGGTCATGGATATCGTGGTGGCCGATGTTCCTCCCAAGTTTGGCATGCCCTTGTCAAGATCTTGGATTAAAAGACTTGGAGGAACATTACTGATGGACCTCACATATGCTACCATTCATGTGTTTGGAGGGGAGAATAGAAGACTATATAAAGAAGCTCAAATACCCTACATTAGCAGTGATGAATATGACCCACCAACCATCCTATCTTTGCACTTGATACTAATTTGGGATCTAGCTTATTGTTGTTCACTGATGCCCCTGAACCTCTTGAAATAAAAAAATAGTCCCTTACTCTCTGTGAAGATTCTCCTCCGATTACCTCTATTTGGAAAATGTTCTTTGATGGAGCATATTCTAAGGAAGGTGTTGGTGCCGAGGTAGTCCTTGTTTCTACTATTCAAGAAATTAGATCTCTGACATACAAGTTAGAATTCAAAGCTACCAATAATGTGGCAAAGTATGAATCTCTTGTTTTGGGTTTGAGGGCTGCAATTGATATGGGGATTCAAGAGCTATCAGTGTTTGGGGACGTTGAGTTACTTGTCCATCATATCAGAAACATTTATCAAGCCAAGCATCGTAGACTCAGATCTTATAGGAATGAAGTGTGGGACCTAATTGACAGTTTCTTCCTAGATTTCAACATTTCATTTATTTCGAGAGAGGAGAACATAGTGGTTGATTCTTTTGTTTTTTTAGCAAGCAATTTCAGAATCCCTCTACCAACTAAACTCATGTATGATGTAGAAGTGAAATATAGACCCTCTATACCTGAAAATGTTAAGCATTGGAAAGTATTCGAGGATGATCTTGAAATCAAGAGGTTCCTAGAAACTGTTGATGAGTTTTCTACACTACACATTGATCAAGATCTTGATTCTGAAATAAATCCTCATGATGATGTTTTTCTGAACAAAATTGTTAATGATCATATAATTCAGTTTCCTAGCAATCATATCCCAAAGGGACTAGTTCCTTTGGAAAGATTATTTGATAGAAATGATGTGGTAGTAAAGGGTAAAGCTGCAGATAAATATGTTGAGGTCGTTGAGTGCAATATTGGCACAAAGAAATATCCAAAGTTAGTCAAGTTTTCAAGTAGCCTGTCAAGGGAGAAAAGGGCCCAATATGCTGAGCTATTGAGGGAATTTGCTGATGTGTTTTCTTGGACCTATGAAAACCTCAGAACATATGACATAAGTGTCATTGAGCACAAGATCCCATTGAAAGAGGAGGCCAAACCATTTAGGAAGAAATTAAGACAAATACATCCTATGTTGCTTCCTATTATGGAAAGGGAGGTAAAGAAGTTGTTGGACGCCTAAATAGTTGTCCCTTTGAGATATTCTAAATGGGTGGCTAACCTGGTTCCAGTAAGAAAGAAGAATGGCAAAATCAGACTGTGTGTCGATTTTAGGAACCTGAACAGAAGCTCCAAGAAGGACAATTACCCTTTGCCAAAGATGGAACACATATTGCAGAAGGTGATAGGGGCACCCAGGATTTCCATGATTGATGGATTTTCTAGATACAATCAGATCTATATCCTACCTGAAGAAAAAGAAAATACAATCTTCACCACTCCTTGGGGCACATTCATGTTTTCCAAAATTCTCTTTGGATTGATGAACGTAGGGGCAAATTTTTAGGGAGACATTGACATAGATTTTATTGAAGAAAGGGACAAATTTGTAGTCATCTACTTGGATGACATTATTGTCTTCTCCAGATATAAGAAAGAACATTGTTGTCATCTAAGAAAGTTCTTCTTGAAATGCAGAAGGTTTGGTCTCTCCTTAAATCCCAAGAAGTCATTGTTTGCCATGAAAGAGGGAAAATTGTTGGGACACATAGTATCAGTTGACAGGGTCAGAATTGATTCAAGCAGGGTGGAAGCTATTCAAATCTTGTCACCTCCCAGATCCAAGAAGAAAGTTCAGTGCTTCTTGGGTAAAATCAATTTTCTGAGAAGGTTTGTTTCAAATTTTGTTGAATTGGTGAATCATATCACAACCATGCTTAGGAAGGGGAATGAAATAAAATGGATTGTTGAACCCAGAGAATCCTTCAACCAAATCAAAAAATCATTGACTGAAGAACCTGTACTAATCAGTCCTAATTATTACAAGGTTTTTTTTTTTTTTTCCTTTTCTTCTTTTGATACAGTGGTAGCTGTTTTATTGCAGAAGAATGCGGAAGGGCTAGAGCAGCCCATTTCATTTTTTAGTAGAGCACTAAGGGACGTTGAGATCAAATATGATATAATGGATAAACAAACTTATGCTTTGGGGGAATCCCTCAAGGCTTTCAGAATCTATGTCCTACATTTAAAAGTTATTGCATTTGTTCCTTCAGTTTCTGTGAAGGATATTCTCATTCAACCTGACATAGACGAGGGAAGGAGCAAATGGATTTCCCAAATTCTTGAATTTGACTTGGAAATAAAACCCACCAAACTAGTTAAAGGCCAAGGTTTAGCCAAGATATTGGTTGAATCTAATGGAAAAGATTTGGGGGTTAACTTCATCAACACTTTCTTAGAAAATCATCAAGATGATTTGTCTGATAAAATCCCTCAGGACGGTCCTCCATAATGCACCTGGTATAAAGACATTATATATTTTCTACAAGAGTTGTGACCTCCAGATGGAATGGGGAAGAGAAAGGCAAGGGATTTAAATCTCAAAGCAATTAGATATTGCCCTAGTGACTAGGTCTTGTATTGGAAAGACCCTCTAGGAGTGCTTCTAAGATGTTTAGACCAACAAAAGGCCCAAAACATTATTTTTTATTTTCATGATAGCCTGTGTTGGGGACATCACTTTTGGAGAACCACAGCCTATAAAATTCTCAAGGTGGGTACTTTTGGCCTACTCTATTCACTGATGTCTATGAAAAATTCAGGGCTTGCATCAAATGTCAGAAATTCTCTAGGAAGCAGCAGCTCAAGTCTCTACCATTGAAGCCTATGGTAGCTTCAGGACCCTTTCAACAGTGGGGCCTAGACTTCATTGGGGAAATTCATCCTACTTAAAGTGTTCAACACAGATGGATCTTAACTGCAAAAGATTACTTCACAAAATGGATAGAAGGTATCCCCACAAGGAGTGCTTCGCACAAAGTAGTCATTGGTTTCCATGAAGATATCATAGCAAGGTTTGGTTTCCTAAACATAATCATCACTGATAACACTGCATCCTTCAAGGCCAAGCCATTGGTCAAATTCTGTGAGAATTTCAGAATTTCATTGATCCACTCCACCCCCTACTATCCCCAAGGTAATGGACTAGTAGATTCCTCTAACAAAAGTCTTATAAATATCATCAAAAGACTGCTAGAGGACAATAAGAAAACATGGGATTCAAAGCTCAAATTTGCACTGTGGGCTGACAGAGTGACAACAAAGAGATCTCATAGTGTCTCTCCTTTTCAACTCGTATATGGAGTTGAGTCCATCTTTCCTTCTCAGCTTGCCCTGAATGTGGCAAAGTAATTTTAGGATTATCAAGGAGAGCCCGATGATATGATTAGGAGAGTGCAGAAGCTAGTCGAAGTGCAGCAAACTAGAGAGAAGATGCTGGACAAAGCACATGAACGCCAGCAGAAGATCAAGCAGGCCTTTGACAAGAAGAGCAGTAAAAAGGATTTCCAGCTAGGAGATCTAGTACTCAAATGGGATGCACCCAAACAAGACAAGGGAAAGAATGGTAAATTTGAAGCCCTCTAGATTGGACCCTTCAAAGTTTTTGAGGTATTTCCAAATAACACTTACACATTGTAGTATTTGGAGGGTGACGAAGTTTTTGGTGGTCCTATAAATGGTCACTTCCTGAATTTTTTTTTTGTCTGAAGTCGCAGTCGACATCCCACCATTGTAAATATTGTTCCTATTCTATGTTTATTTTGTTTTAGTAGGAGACTCCACAACCCAACAACAAGGCAACTGAAGTTGTGAGTTCTTGACATCTCACAGCGAGAAGTCCATCCCCCATGGAGCCTATGTTAGCACATTATTGTTATTATTCCCAGGTGCAGATGAAAATCATTAGTGTGGAAATAAGGCTAAGGCAATTACAGTGGCATTTTTTCCTCTTGCATAGGTTCGGTATGGTGCCACTACTAAACAAAGATTGGAAGGCCTCCAAAGTTAGCGGGTAGATAAAATTTTTGCGAAGGAACAAAAAGTAGCTGGCATGCCTAGATATCACCTCTCTCCCAAATCTATAGTCGTTGATCATATCGAGGCCTCAACATGCGCAGACATTAAAATTCGAAGGGCAGGCCAGGTTTGAAACCATGGTTTTGGAGAGACGCGACGTGTCATTAGGAGATGCATATCGGGCCCAAAATTAGTGAAGATTCAAACCACATTTTGCAGCCCTGATATGCACATGTGCTTATAATTCCCTCTCCCAGGTCGACAAGTGGTCGCTCCATATTTGTCCCTCCGACACCTATCCTTTACTCACCATCCTGTCTGTCGCATATCCCATTCTCATCTCCCACCACCTGTACCACCACACTTCATGCCACTTCCACCTGTGTCGGGTCCCAACTCCCTTACCTAGCACCTTGCAGCCTCCCCTCTGCCTCCTCGTCATCTTCTTGCTCCACATCAACTCCGTCCCATTACACCTCAACTCCCTCTTGTGTGCCCCCCACGCTATCCGCAGTCTCCTCTTCCCATCCACAGCTACTCACCTGGCCAATATCTCATCTGCAATTCCATGTCAAGCGAACCAATCACTTCATCAACATCCACGTCTGCTGTCAGACCTCCCCGCAACATCTGACTTAGATCCATATGGCAGAATGCAGAGGCCACCAAATTCTGTTATAAAAATAGGACCGTGGAGAAATAAAATAAAAACAAATGCGGAAACAAAACATAGAAGATACACAATATAAGAGAGACATAGATTTACGTGGTTCACCCAGTGTGGGCTACGTCCACCAGAGAAATTGTCATGTCCTTTCTTTATTATTATCCAACAAATGAAGGGACACAACCTATAGAAAAACCCATTGTAACTTCCTCTTCTTTCTCTCACAGTCTCCTCTCTCAGAATACAATACTCGCCATCAATCATAGCCACAATACATTTACCTCATAAAAGAGGGTTGCCTTCTAGGGAAAAAAACCCTAACATAATCTCTACCGTTAGATCTACGACCTTATAATGAACAGTTCAAATTTACAATGAAATTACAATATACATTTACAAGGCAATTTTTCCTTCAGGGGCTTCGCCCCCAAACCCCCCAGCTGGGGGGATAGCCCCTCAGACCCCGCAAAGGGGGTACCCCCCCTCTGCACTCCCCTATGTAGAAGAGTGTACATACTTCTGGGGTGTAAATACTTCATGGGGTATAAACACAGCTGAAAGCAAGGACCTCTCAATCATGAAGATAATCAGTCTCCACAACCAACAATCTCCCACTTGGAGACTGATCTCAACAACTCCACCGCTACTGTATATGCTAGAATCTGAACCTTCTTGGACCTGACAAATTTCTCATCTTCATCTTCATTCTTGAAGACCAACTGAAACTGAGCAGGAACTCATTTTCTCCCTGGTTACTCCCTTTGTTCTCAAGAATAAATTATATAACTGAGCAAATGAATTGGATAATTTCTTCTTGAGCACATTTATATCCTTCATACTAGACCCTGCAACAAGCATGTCATCTACATACAATAGCAAGATAATAAAGCTTCCATTTTCTAGCCTTTTAAAATAAACACAGTGATCAGAATGACATCAACTATAACTCTGTTCTGTCATAAACCTATCAAATTTCAAATACCACTGCCTTGGAGCTTTCTTTAGTCCATACAAGCTCTTCTTCAACCTACATACCAAATTCTCCTTCCCTTTGACCTCATACCCATGTGGCTGCTGCATATAAATATCTTCCTCCAAATCCCCATGGATAAAAGTTGTTTTTACATCTAACTCTTCAAGATGAAAATCTTCTACTACCACAAGAGTTAAAATAGTCCTAATTGAAGTCATTTTAACAACAGGAGAAAATATTTCATCAAAATCTATACCTTTATTTTGTGCAAAAACATTTACAACAATTCTAGCCTTGTACCGCTTTTCTCCTCCATCTTCTTCCTTCAACTTGTAAACCCATTTATTTTGCAATGCTCTTTTTCCCGCAGGCAACTGAACCAAGTCCCAAG
>JZKD02S1577240.1:492787-508946 GCA_000966675.3 Picea glauca
GATAGAGATAGATGGAGATATAGGTGTGAAGTTCAGGAAATGCTCATGTTTTGAATTGATAGGTTGATTCTTGAGGTTAGTCGAGAGGAGATTTTATGTTGGAATGAAGATGTAAACATATTATTTTGAATACAAGACATGCTTCCATTTTGATCTCTATTTCGTGTTAAGATTATAGTGTACTTGCTGAAGGATGGAAGGGCCCCCATGCACTAATGCCAGTATACCTATGTGTTGTATATAGTAGGTAAAATTTTTCATTTGTATATTCATGTTATTTTTATGTTCTTTGCTTTAGTAGTTTAGAACAGACAACTTCAATCCTCGCACATATTGTGTTGTGCCTCTAAGCTTACGAGCTCCTGGTTGACATTAAATCGTTGAGAATTTATGCGACATATTTTTCACTCAATAGTTTACCCATGACAACTCCCTCATTATCAGGTTTAAGGTTTAAGGACACTCAATATAGGATTCAAATATCATGGTCTACAAAAACTCTACTCACTCTCTCCAAAAAGATTTGCATGGATCAAGACCTAATCAGAATCCAATATAAGGACAAAAAGGAGAACAAGGCCAAAATGGTTTAAGAAAGGAAGAAAGGAAAATTGTTTTCTATGTAAAGTGGGAGAGTTTAGATTCCTGACCCCTCCCACCCAACTGGTCCAAACCATGGCATCCCTCCCCCCCACCAACTTATGATGCTAGACCCTGAGTTTTAGGGATACTCTTTCAGAGACAATGTGTAATTTTGGTGGCTCACTCTTTTTTGCATTGATCTCATTAAAGGATGTGAGAAACAAATCTAACCTAATATTATTTACCAAAACATATCAAATTGGAATAAATCCACTCCTTATCTTCCTAATATACTCCTGACTATCAATGCATAGACTAGAACATTGCAATGGATTGAAAGGCTCTAGTGAGATCACATTCCTTCATAAAGATTATCTAGCTTCCTCTGTTTGACATGCAGGATCATATGTTCATTCTAGGTTTACTATGGATGTCCTTGACAAGGAAACCTCCTTTCAAGAAACTTATTTTCATTTCATGTTATGTTCATGAGTTTCATCACCTTATGCCATTGTAGACATTAGAAACTCTCCTTTCATATATTTGCAACCTATAATATCAAAATTCATGGCTAATAGAGACATAATTCTTGTAGGAGACTTCAATGCAAGAAATATCTATATCGAGGGCACAAAGCATGGCCTATACTCTAACTCATTAATGATTCAACTAGTGGACTTCGAGGAGGATGAATTACATTAAATTCTGATTGATAGAGCAATGAAACCTTATGGTAAGCACCCTCTTATATTGGGAGAGATCATAATCTTGTCATCCTTAATGAAAATATATCCCTTCTACTTTCCATGGGCCCAAATGTTTTCATTTTTCTAGTGGCACTTTAGTTGTGGACTATGTTATTTTGAACAAGGCCTTACTATTAGAAATATAGGATCTGTAGGTATCTTCAACACCTCATCCCTTCACTAACCATGTTGTGTTATATTTTCAAGTTGCACTTGGTTGGCCCTCCTCTAATCCTAGCCTCAATCGTCCCTATGAGTCTATCATCATGAATTTACACCACCATATAAATGAACAACACATGAGCTTCCTCAATACAAGGTTCCTCTCATTTTATGACTCTCATGATCTAACCAAGCACTCCCTCCACTTCACAAAATCCATTTTGTCTTTTTCTCTTAACACATTCTGCCATTTTGTCTTCACTTCTTTCTCGAGTAGGAAAGGATACTACCCTTGCAATGATTGGTATGATTAATGTTGTAAAACCATCCATATCCTAACCAAACATATTATGATGCATAAACACTCCAAATTAAGGCAAATGTAGAAAATTTATAGGATCATTCTTAGGAGATACTTCCTCCCAAATAAATTAGTGTGTGCAGTAGCTGACCTCTTATCTACTTAGTTTGGATGCACCTATAGCCTATACAATGCTCCAAACTATCCAAGAATTTGAATCAAATTGAAACATATACATTTTCATTTCTTCATTCACATCCTAATCCTACATGTCATCCTTAAGCTTCAATCCAATAAATCCCAAGATGTGAAGAACCTAAAAGCATAATTTTCAAACATAGCCTTGAAGTCTTAATAGTCCATATTTTTTACCAATTTAACTACATATTGACCCATGGATTTCCCCCTTCATGGACCTTCCATATCATCCATACCATCTCCAAAAATGGAGACTAGAATGATCCTAGTGACTACTACACTATTATGGTTGACCATATGTTGGTGAAGATATTTTCCATAGCCTTTGACATTCACATGTTTATATGGGCATAGAAAAAGAGTTTGAGGACAAAATAACAATAAGCATTTAGGAGGAACCATTGTACCAATGATAATATCTTTACTTCATGTACTTCTATAATGAATTTGACATACTCCTTCATCACATGTTTGCTAACAAGATTAAGGCTTTGGGTCTTCCACCCTTGGTGGTCTCGCTTGTGATGAAACTTTACAAGACCAATGTTCGCAAAGGATGGAGGAGGACTAGTGAGACAAATGAGGTCCATATCACTATAGGATTTAAACAAGGATACCCACGCTCTCCTACACATTTTGGACTTTGCATTGATGAGTTGTGGGAAATCAATTCCTACTCATTAGGTACCTCAAATGGTTATTATTTATAGTCTCCATTTCTATTCATCTATTTACATGTCATTATTATTAGGTCCCACTCAATGAGGGGCCTCCAAAGACAACTTGACATCCTATATTTCCTCTATGACATGCAATAACATCAAGGAAATATTGAGAAAACAAAAGTCATTGCCTTTAATATCCATAAAAGGAAGACAAGTAATGTGATTCTTACTTATAAAGGGGAGAGGGTTGAGGTAGTATTTTCACATGTATATTTTTGGGTCATGTTCTTAGGAGAAATATTTATCTTGACTCTGGTAGTAGAGGCTAGATTGGGCAAGGGATATGCAACTCTCACAACCCTTGAAAATAAATGTTTTCATCTTTAGCTTTAGGAAATTTGATTAAAAATATGATTCTTTCACTCATTGTTCACACCAACCTTGTTGTATGGGTGTGAGTGCAATATTCTTGATACAATATATTATGCAGAATAGAAAATATATAGCAGGAAATGATAGGATAATAATGATTTATCTAGAAAAGTATCAAAAGAACATCAGAATAACACCAGAATGAGCACTAGGAAGAGAAACTTTATTATGATAGCAATGCCCACTTATATCTTCAAGGGGGAACCCTCCAACATAGCAGAGCTCTATTACAATAATATCCAAGACAAAACTTCTCATACCCTTGACTCTTATTTATACTAAATCTATCGACCATAAGAACAATATAGAGGAGATCTTCTAGAAGAAGAAGCTTCTATTAGGTATTCTTACATTTGACTTATTCTTCCTTATTTATAGGCCTTATTAATATTGGCCTTTATTACATGGAAAATATATTATTCTACCTACATGAGGAGTTAGGGAGGTTAGGTCCCTAACATGCCCTTCCCTTTAAAAAATGTCTCATCCTCAAGGCTTGAGATGAGGAAATTGTTGCAGAATGTTAGTGGGCTCCCAGGTGGCATCTGTTGGAGTTGTATATTTCCACTGTACTAACAATTCCTTGATGGTGTGGTGATGGAGATGACACTCACGCTGATCCAAAACTTCTTAGGGTTGCAACCAAATGGAGCCTTCTTCATCCAACATAGGAAGACTAGTTTGAGTGTGGCACTTAGTTCCAATCACCTTCTTTAAGAATGAGACATGAAAAACAATATGGATCTTAGAATGAATTGGAAAAGCGAACTGGTAGGCGACATGTCCCACGCATTTGAGAAATGTAGATGGACCATAAAATTTAGGTGCAAGTTTTTGGAAATGGTTAGCCTTGAGTGAATTCTTCTTATAAGGTTGCAATCAAAGAAACACGTGGTCCATTTCAACAAATTGATGTTCATAACGATCTTGATCAGCTTGTTGCTTCATGCAATTCAGAGGTATGACCAAATTCTCTTTGAGGGAACAGAGAATAATGTATCAAACTGTAAGATTGTGGTCAACCTCCTGAACCTTAGAGACTCCTGCCATGTATGAGAGAACTGAGGGTGGATTTTTTCCATATACTATTCAAAAGGAGTCATGCATGTAGTTGTATGGTAAGATGTGATGTACCACCATTCAAATAGTGGCAACCATTGTTCCCATTGCATTTTCCTTTTGGAAGAAAAACACCACAAATATGTTTCCAAACACTTGTTGACCACTTCAGTTTGGCCATCGGTATGAGGATGATAGGCTGTGTTCAGTTGCAATTGGATTCCCTGGAGCCTGAACAATTCTTGCCAGAAATTGATAGTGAAAGTGGGATCTCTATCAAAGACAATAGAGTGAGCCATGCCATGAAGCTTGAAAATGTTATCCATGAAAATTTGAGCCACTGTGGTTGATGTAAATGGGTGTTGAAGAGCACATAAATGATCATATTTAGAAATATTATAAACTACCACCACGATGACTGACTTATTACATGATTTAGGTAAGCCAAAAATGAAATCCATAAATATATCCCTCCAAATAGAGGGAATCGAGAGTGGTTGTAGCATGCCAAGAGATTTTAAATTTTAACCTTTGTTGCATTGAAAGACATCACATTCTGTCGTGAAGGTGTGAATGTCATGTTTCATTCCGTCCCATAAAAATGAGCATTTGAATCGATCATAGGTTTTGGTAAACCATGAGTGCCCAGTTATGGGTGAAGCATGTAGGTCAAAAAGCATTGTGGATTTAAGTTGTGAATGTTTACTTAAATATAGATGGCCTTTGTAGCACATCTCATCATTGTTCCAAGAGAACCCCTAAGAGACTGGAGAATTTTCTTGCAATTGGTGGATCAAACATGAACATTTGGGATCTTGCAGCCATTCTTGGCAAATGACTTGGAGCTAATCAGGTACAATGAAAGAGAGGGAAAAAATGGACCCTTCATATTCATACTTTCATGAAAGAGCATCAACAACCACATTGTCTTTCCCTTTCTTGTAAATGATCTAATCATATCCAAAGATCTTAGTCACCCATTTTTGTTTCTCCGGAGATGAAAAATATCTCTAGAAAATACTTAAGACTATGGTGATCTGTCTTAATTTGGAAGAATTTACCCAATAGATAAGGGTGTTAGAACCAGAAGTCACCTCTGGATGTCGGAAGAGGTAATCCCAATACCCATCAGTTTGTATGTCACAATGAATAAATTTAAAGGGGGTCTAATGGAAACAGACTTAGGATTATATCGCTTTAATTCAGAAAACTGGGCTGGAATGCACAGGAAAGTGAGGTCTCAATCTAACTTCAGTCATTAAGTTGTATTAAGGGTGAGTAGGGGGGAGAAAATGAGGAAAATGAAGAGGTCTGCTATGGACATCTGGTCTTCCAACAACCTATAGGGGAAAAAATCAGAAAACAAGATCCTCTTGGATTCAAAGTTTCAGACACTAAAGTATATTTAAGTAACACAATCATAACATCAAAATGATCAAACATACATCACAATGTAGCTACAACAACTCGACTAGATCATCCATGCTCGAGCTCTTCAGTGTAAGAGAGAAAAGACAACACAGGAAACTGATTAAAACTGGTTGTGATGTCACTGTGATCAAACCTACATCACAAAAACATAACTACCCTCAACTGGATCATCCATGCCTGACTGTTTTAACACAGTTGTTATAGAGAGATGAAAGGAAACTGACTTACATTAAATAAGAAGTCTCAGATACATATACATAACTAGAACAACCAGAGCTTCATTAAAACGTTACAATAGTGTAGCTCAACCATTGACCATAACAAAATATGAGGAAGACTCCTATATACTCAGAGAAAAACTACAGAAGCATGCTCGAGTCTCTGTATTGAAGGAATTATGTTTGCATGCTTCCTGGCAGACTGTGCATGCAGTCTCCTGTCAGAAGCAAGCTCTGTAAGAAAAAATCATGCTTCATGAAGGTTCTGTAGCTGAGTTGACTTGTTGACAGCCCTTTCTCAGGCTTTCCATTTATGGTGGAAATGATGTTCAACCACCACAAACTAACTTCAATAATTGCTTCATCGGGATCGAGAAGGCTCGAGTCGACACTGCACCTGTGGAATTTGGCGGCCTCTACATTATGCCATATGGATCTAAGTCAGATGTTGTGGGGAGGTCTGATAGTAGACGTGGCTATTGACGAAGTGATTGGTGTGCTTGACATGGAATAGCAGACGAGATATTGGCTAGGTGAGTAGCCGTGGATGGGAAGAGGAGACTACGGATAGCGTGGGGGCCACACAAGAGGGAGCTGAGGTGTAGTGGGATGAAGTTTATGTGGAGCAAGAAGATGACGACGAGGTAGAGGGGAGGTTGCAAGGTGCTAGGTAAGGGAGTTGGGACCTGACACAGGTGGAAGTGGCATGGAGAGTGATGGTACAATTGGTGGGAGATGAAAAGGGGAGATGCGACAGACAGGATGGTGAGTGGAGGATAGGTGTCAGTGGGAAAATTGTGGAGTGACCACTTGTCAACCTGGGATAGGACGTTATATGCACATGTGCATATTGGGACTACAAAAATTGGTTTGACTCTTCACCTATTTGGGCCCGATATGCGTCTTCGACTGACACGTTACTTCTCTCCAAAACCATGGTTTCAAACCTAGCATGCCCTTCAAATTTTAACAACTGCACATGTTGAGGCCTTGATATGATCAACGACTATCGATCTGGGGGAGAGATGATATCTGGGCATGCTGGCTACTTTTGGTGCCTCCACCAAACTTTTATGTGCCCGCTAACTTTGGAGGCCTTCCAATCTATGTTTAGAGGTGGTGCCATACTAAACCTATGCAAGGGGAAAAAATGCCACTGTAACTGCCTTAGCCTTATTTCAGCACTAACGATTTTCGTCTGCACCTGGGAATAATAAAAATAATGTTCTAACATAGGTTCCATTTCCCCAATGAAGTCTAGGCCTCACTGTTGAAAGGGTCCTGAAGCTACCACAGGCTTCAATGGTAGAGACTTGAGCTATTTCTTCCTAGAGAATTTATGACATTTGATGCAAAATCTGAATTTTTCACAGACATCAGTGAATAGAGTAGGCCAAAAGTAACCAGCCTTGAGAATTTTATAGGCCGTGGTTCTCCAGAGGTGATGTCCCCGAAACAGGCTGTCATGAAAATCAAAAATATTTTTTTGGACCTTTTTTGGGTCTAAACATCTCAGAAGCACTCCTAGAGGGTGTTTCCAATACAAGACCTGGTCACCAAAGCAATATCTTATTGATTTGATCTTTAAATACCTTGCCTTTCTCTTCCCCATTCCTTCTGGAGGTTGCAAATCTTGCATAAAATATATAATGTCTTTATACCAGGTGCATTATGCCAATGGAGGACCTTCCTAAGGGATTTTATCAGGCAACTCCACTTGATGATTTTATGAGAAAGTGTTGATGAAGTTAACCCCCAAATATTTTCAATTAGATTCAACCAATATATTGGCTAAACCTTGGCCTTTAACTAGCTTGGTGGGTTTTATTTCCAAGTCAAATTCAAGGATTTGGGCAATCCATTTGCTCCTTCTCCTGTCTATGTCAGGTTGAATGAGAATATCCTTCACAAAAATTGAAGGAACAAATGAAATAACTTTTGAATGTAGGACATAGATTCTGAAAGTGTTGAGGGATTTCACCAAAGCATAATCTTGTTTCTCCATGATATCATATTTTATCTTAGTGTCCCTTAGTGCTCCGCTAAAAAATGAAATTGGCTGGTCTAGCCCTTCCACATTCTTCTGCAATAAAACAACTGCCACTATATCAAAAGAAGCAAAGGAAAAAATAAGAAAATCCTTGTAATAATTAGGATTGATTAGTACAGGTGCCTCAGTCAATGATTTTTTGATTTTGTTGAAGGATTCTCTTGGTTCATAAATCCATTTTATTTCATTCCCATTCCTGAGCATGGTTGTGATATGCTTCACCAATTCAACAAAATTTGAAACAAACCTTCTCAGAAAATTTATTTTACCTAGGAAGGACTGAACTTCCTTCTTGGATCTGGGAGGTGGCAAGGTTTGAATAGCTTCCACCTTACTTGAATCAATTCTGAACCTCTTAGCTGATACTATGTGTCCCGACAATTTTCCCTCTTTCATGGAAAACACTGACTTCTTGGGATTTAAGGAGATACCAAACCTTCTGCATTTCAAGAAGAAATTTCTTAGATGAAAACAATGTTCTTTATTAGATCTGGAGAAGACTGTAATGCCATCCAAGTAGAAGACTACACATTTTTCCCTTTCTTCAATAAAATCTATGTCAATGGCTCCCTGAAAATTTGCCCCTGCGTTCATCAATCCAAAGGGCATTTTGGAATACATGAATGTGCCCCAAGGAGTGGTGAAGGTTGTATTTTCTTTGTCTTAAGGTAGGACATAGATCTGATTGTAGCCAGAAAATCCATCAATCATGGAAATCCTAGATGCCCCTATCACCTTCTGAAATATGTGTTCCATCTTTGGAAAACGGTAATTGTCCTTGTTAGAGCTTATGTTCAGGTTCCTGAAATCGACACACTATCAGATTTCACCATTATTCTTTCTTACTGGAACTAGGTTAGCCACCCATTCAAAATATCTCAAAGGGACAACTATTTGGGCATCCAACAACTTATTTACCTCCCTTTCCATAATAGGCAACAACATAGGATTTATTTGTCTTAATTTCTTCCTAAATGGTTTGGCCTCCTCTTTCAGTGGGATCTTGTGCTCAATGAAACTTGTGTCATATGTTCTGAGGTCTTCATAGGTCCAAGCAAATACATCAGCAAATTCCCTCAATAGCTCATCATATTGGGCCCTTTTCTCCCTTGATAGGCTACTTGACAGCTTGACGAACTTTGGATATTTCTCTGTGCCAATATTTCACTTAGCGACCTCAACATCTTTATCTGCAGCTTTACCCTTTACTGTCACATCATTTCTATCAAATAATCTTTCCAAAGGAACTAGTCCCTTTGGGATATGATTACTAGGAAACTGAACTATATGATGATTAGAAATTTTGTTCAGAAAAACATTAGCATGAGGATTTATTTTAGAATCAAGATCTTGATCAATGTGTAGTGTAGAAAACTCATCAACAGTTTCTAGGAACCTCTTGATTTCAAGATCATCCTTGAATACTTTCCAATGCTTAACATTGTCAGGTATAGAGGGTCTATATTTCACTTCTACATCATACATGAGTTTAGTTGGCAAAGGGATTCTAAAATTTCTTGTTGAAACAAAAAAAGAATCAACCATTGTGTTTTCCTCTCTCGGAATAAATGAAATGTTGAAAGCTAGGAAGAAACTGTCAATTAGGTCCCACACTTCATTCCTATAAGATCTGAGTCTAGGATGCTTGGCTTGATAAATTTTTCTAATATGATGGACAATTAACTCAACGTTCCCAAACACTGATAGCTCTTGAATCATATCGTTTGTAGCCCTCAAACCCAAAACAAGAGCTTCATACTTTGACACATTATTGGTAGCTTTGAATTCTAACTTGTATGTCAGAGATATAATTTCTTGAATAGTAGAAACAAGGACTACCCTGACACCAACACCTTCCCTAGAATATACTCCATTAGAGAAAATTTTCCAAACAGAGGTAATCGGAGGAGAATCTTCACAGAGAGCAAGGAACTATTTTTTGATTTCAAGAGGTTCATGGGAATTGGTGAACAACAATAAGCTAGATCCCAAATTAGTATCAAGTGCAAAGATAGGATGGTTGGTGGGATCAGATTCATCACTGATAATGTAGGCCATTTGAGCTTCTTTGTACAGTCTTCTATGATCTGCTCCAAACACATGAATGGTAGCATATGTGAGGACCATTTGTAATGTTCCTCCAAGTCTTTTAATCCAAGATCTTGACAAGAGCATGCCAAACTTGGGAGGAACATCAACCACCACGATATCCATGACCACACTTTTCATGGGCAGCTGAAACAAGGTCACAACCAGATCTTTGATGACCCCAAGGCACTGTACCTTCCTTGAATCAAAAGAATACAAATCATGATAAGGTTTTTTTATTTCTAATCCAAGCTCGTCCATGATAGTTTTGGGCATGAGATTATGAGATGCCCCTGAGTCCATCAAACAATTATGCAACACCTTGTCATGTATGTTCAGTGAGGTGTATAAGGGAGGGGATGAATCATCTATGTCTTCTATCAAGGGACCTAGAATGATTGTTGGTTTTTCATCTTGAAGGTTTACTGAGTCTGTGGAAAAAGATGAACGCTCAGGCTACAATAGTTTAGAGAGGGATATTTTAAAATCCTTATGCTTGACTAGCTCTGAAAGGGGTACAGGGATCCTAATCTTTTGAATCTCATGCTCAAATTTGAAAGAAGAGGGGGGATTTATAATTCCTCTCACTTCTGGGACATAATATTTGGCAATAGGTGAGGGATTTTGTGCTTTTTTATCCTTGCTATTGTTTGCTGCGTCTTTGGCAAGATTATCTGCTCTAGGAGGTTGATCATGGACATCAAACTTCCCTTATTTCTTCTTAGACATGAGATTATATGTACTGGGATTACTATTGGTCTTGTCACCTTTACTCAACTCATTTATTTGGTTGTTCATGAGGGACTCCTCGTATGTAGATTGGGTCAAATGGGGAAATGGGGAGGTGTCTCCAAGACAATCGATTTCCGGGTCAAGATCTTCTTCCTCTCCTTCTACATCAACGACAAGATTATTTTGGAGAGGGGTTTGGATTTTTTGATCATCTCTATCGATGTTTCTAGGTTCTCTAGGAAGTATCTAGGGAGTATTGTTTGGTCTTCTGAAGTTACCTCTACTATCAACATTTGGGGCACTCTTATAACTCTGCTTCCCTTCAAATTCCATCTTCTCCATTTCTGCAAAAAGAGACTTTACCAGCTTGGTCAACTCATCCACTTGAGGGTGGGATGCAGAGTACCCGAAGGTTGAAGCTTCAGATATCCCTCTTCCTCTGTCTCTATCATTTTTATTTCCGAGTCTGCCAACTGCCAACACATTGGATTCTACTTACAAGGTTGCATCTTGCATATGAGCAAAGGAAGTATCTCTTCTTTCTCTTAACAGTAGGCATAAATCAGGATCAAAATCACTAGCATAATTAATTTTAGTAGAGGCTTCTGTAGGCTTTATCTCAGCAGGGATCTTATTGTACATTTTGTTGAATCTTTTGGAGAAATCTGAGATAGAATCTCCCTCTTTTCTTTTTAGGGACCCAAAATATGTGATATAATACATAAATTATTTTTTATCCCCCCATTTTCTCAAGAAGACATCATCTAAAGCCTCAATCCCATCATTGGATCCATAGGTTAATCCTCTAAACCATTTCCTAGCTTCACCATCAAGGCTCTGGAAAAAAACTCTCATCTACACATCCTCATTTTCAATATTCAAATTGTCTGCATAACTGTAGAAGGAAACAAGGTGCTCTTCGACAGTTATGTCTTCTTCTCCAGTGAACTTGGGCATGTATTGCAGGTAATCTCCAGCAGGGAGAGCATTCATGGGCTGAGGTAAGATCAGAGGGGAATATCTTGCAGCCACTATGGCATCCATTCTATTTCTAGGGGGATTAGCACCTTCCATAGGGATGATAGATGGAGGAGAACTAGGAGGAGATGGGGTTCGAACAGGGGAGACTGGAACTAAATTTCTGGGAGGAAAGGGAAACGATAGAGGATTTGGAGAAAAATCTACAAGGCTTGAGGGAACATAGGTTTACCTGGCTGGAGAAGTAGAAAAGGTAATAGGAGGAGGGGTGGTAAAGCCCAGGGTAGGAAAATATTCCGAGGTGTCGGTTCTAAACCATGGTACAAATTCAGGGGAGAGAATAGTGACAGGGATTTCTCTCTCCAATCTCAGACCAGGAGAGGAAAACTCAATAGGAACACTCCCAAAATTTAAAGTTCGGAAAACTCCAACATAAGGTATAACAATAGAATGAGATGAAGAAATTAGAGTTCCTATATGAGGATAATGGAAATCAACAGAAATACCTGGTTCAAAAGTAGAAGTAACTTCTCGGGGGCCTTTCCCTTTCTTATAATTTTCTTTGGGTTAGCTTCAAGTGTTGCTAGAGGCACCTGTGGAGTGGAACTCATGTGTCTTCTCCTAGAAGCCATAGCTGAAATAGTGGATTCATCTCAATGGAACCACCACAGTGGGGTCGTCGGGTGCACAATTGCAATCTTTGATGCACCTTCAGAACTAGTATTATTTGTCATTCAATCCCAGGGAAAATATTCAATTCATCCCCAACAACAATGCCAGAAATGTTAGCACCAAAAGTCATCTCTGGATTGCGGCAGAGGTAAGCCCAGTACCCATCAGTTTGTATGTCACAATGAATAAATTTAAAGGGGGTCTAATGGACACAGACTCAGGATTATATCGCTTTAACTCAGAAAAATGGGTTGGAATGCATAGGCAAGTGTGCTCTCAATCTAACTTCAGTCAATAAGTTGTAGTAAGGGTGAGTAGGGGGAAGAACATGAAGAAAATGAAGAGGTCTTCTATGGACATTCAGTCTTCCAAAAACTTATAGGGGAAAAACTCAAAAAACAAGATCATCTTGGATTCAAAGTTTCAAAAAATGAAGTATATTTAAGCAACACAGTCATAACATCACAATGATCAAACATACATAACAATGCAGCTACAACAACACAACTAGATCATCCATGCCTGAGCTCTTCAGTGTAAGAGGGAAAAGACAACACAGGAAATTGATTAAAACTGGTTGTGATGTCACTGTGATCAAACCTACATCACAAAAACATAACTACCCTCGATTGGATCATCCATGCCCAAGTGTTCTAACACAACTATTATAGAGAGATGAAAGGAAATCGAGTTACATTAAACAAGAAGTCTCAAATACATATACATAACCGGAAGAACCAGAGCTTCATTAAAAATTTACAATATGAGAGCATAGTTCAACCATCAACCATAAAAAAATATGAGGAAGAATCCTATATACTTAGAGAAAAACTACAAAAGCATGCTTGAGTCTCTGTATTGAAGGCATTACGTCTGCATGCTTTCTGGCAGACTGTGCATGCAGTCTCCTGTCAGAAGCAAGCTTTGTTAGATTTAATCGTGCTTTGGGAAGGTTCTGCATCTGATCTGAACTGCTGACAGTCCTTTCTTGGGATTTCGATTTATGGTGGAAACAATGTTCAACCACCACCAACTAACTTCAATAAATTATTTACAGGGATCGAGAAGGCACGATTCAGCACTGGACCTGTGGAATTTGGTGGCCTCTACATTCTGCCATCTGGATCTAAATGGGATGTTGTGGGGAGGTCTGACAACAGACGTGGCTGCTGACGAAGTGATTGGTGTGCTCAACATGGAATAGTGGATGAGATATTGGCCAGGTGAGTAGTCGTGGATGGGAAGAGGAGATTGTGGATAATCTGGGGACCACACAAGCGGGGGCTGAGGTGTAATGGGATGGAGGTGATGTGGAGCAAGAATATGACGAGGAGGTAGACGGGAGGCCACAAGGTGCTAGGTAAGGGAGTGGGGATTCAACACAGATAGAAGTGGCATGGAGCGAAGTGGTACAGGTGGCAGGAGATGAGAAAGGGAGATGCGATAGACAGGATGGTGAGTGGAGGATATGTGCCAGCGGGACAACTGTGGAGTGGCCACTTGTCGACCTAGGATAGGGCATTATACGCACATGTTCATATTGGGGACACGAAAAATGGTTTGACTCTTCACCGCTTTTGGGCCCAATATGCATCTCCGACTGACACATCGCTTCCCTACAAAACCATGGTTTCAAACCCAGCTCGGCCTTCAAATTTTAACATCTGTGCATGTTGAGGCCACGATATGATCAACGACTATCGATCTGGGGGAGAGGTGAGATTTGGCCATGCTTTTATCGGCCCTCTAATTTTGGAGGCCTTCCAATATGTGTTTAGAGTTGGCGCAATGCTGAACCTGTACAAGGGGAAAAAAATGCCACTATAACTGCCTTGGCCTTCTTTCCGCGCTGACGATTTCTGCCTATGCCTAGGAATAATAACAATAATGTGATAACAAAGGGCACCAGAGATCGATTGCATGGAAGATAGCCAATATTTCTTTTCATAAATGGATTAGCCCAAATGGAACTCTGAAATTTGTTTACTGGTGAAGGCCAAAGGCCGCCCATGTTTCATAAGGATTGCACCAATTCCTCTCCCTGAGGAATCACATTCCAGGAAAAAGGTCTTTTTGAAGTCGGGAAGGGGTAATACAGGAGTGGTGCACATAGCCTCCTTTAATGCTTGGAAGGATTGATCAATTGTTCAAGTCCAATTGAAAGCATTATTTTTAAGGAGATCCATGAGAGGTGCTGCAATGTTTCCATAATTCTTGACAAACTTGCGATAATAACCTGTTGAACCGAGAAAACCATGAAGATTTTGAGAGTATTAGGTCGAGGCCAATCCTGCGTTGCTTCAATTTTCTTTGATTCCACCCTGACACCATCTTTTCCAACAACATGACCCAAATACTCCACTTTTGAGGCTCCAAAATCACCTTTAGATTGTTTGAGGAAAAGTTGGTGTTGATAGAGTAGATGAATAAATTTATCCACGTGAGAAAGATGGGTGGTCCATGTTTTACTATAGATGATAATATCATCAAATAAAACTAAGAAAAAATGAAGGAGAAAAGGACGAAAGACATGATTCATGAGGCTTTGGAAGGTGGATGGAGCATTACATAAGACAAAGGGCATGACCAAGAACTCATAGTGGCCCTCATGAGTTCGAAAGGCAGTCTTAGGAATTTCATCCTCTTCCATACATCTCTGGTGATAGAGAAAATGAAGATCAAGTTTAGTAAAATATTGGGCACCACTTAATTCATCCAAGAGATCATCAATGACATGAATGGAAAACTTGTCTTTGATGGTTAGTTTGTTGAGGGCATGAAATTAAGGACACATGCACCAAGATATTTCTTTCTTAAGGACCATGTTGTTGGGAAAAACACCCCACGGACTAGCAAACTAGGGTCAGACTTGCATGCAGATTTTGACCGAATAGAAACTACTTTTTTACCTACAACCCAAGATTTAAACCCCTTTTTCACAGTAAATGCATGGAAAAGGACCACCAACCTTATTACCGGCATTTGATGTAGATCCTCTGTTGCTCTTCGATTACTTGCTTGCGCTGCTCCTTCCACAGATGACCTATACTCAAGACAAACAACAACTATGCATGCATGCTACTTTTATACTCAAGGGTTAGAAATCAAGCATAAATTAATCAAACCATAGACAATTCATGCATTGGGACGAGAAAAGTATTCTTTGTATTACTGAAAGTGAATCAAATTACAAAAAAGCTGAGACTGGCCACCGCTCCTTGAACCTGATCCTGGGCTCCTCTTCTTTTGTCCTTCAACTACTTTGCATTAAATCTCCTTTGGCATGAGGAAAGGCTAAAGGGTTGGGACAATGGATTACGTAAATGGGTAGAGTTTCTTCGCTATATTTTTTCCTCCTCCAAATGGTACCCCTACCCCTTCTTTTATAGGCTAGAAGGATCTAGGGTTTTGGACGAACCCTCGGCCATGCATGGCTGGGAGTTTCAATTAACCGACCCATAGATTTTTGTTCCATCGACAACTTTCCTTTTTTCATGCTTTGTTAGGTACACGCAGTCTGTTGTGAGTTAGCCAGCGTGCACACACGTGCAGTAAAGGGTTAGGGCGCGTGGGCCTTGACACAAGAGGATTTTCAAAGAGTTGTTCAATAGAGTTTTGGCAAAGAAGGGATATGAGTTGGCCTGATGCCAGGTAAGCATGTCTAGTGAAATTTAGGATTATAACAGATTCCCCCTAATGTGTGAGGTTAGAAGAGAATCTGATGACTGAAATACATTACCAATCTTTACTGATGTGCTGAACGATTGAGTCCAAGGATCAGGAACCAAGAGGTGTCGTCTGAAAAATAACAAATGTCTCACTGAGGTAGGAATACCCATGCTCGG
>JZKD02S1577240.1:509402-541916 GCA_000966675.3 Picea glauca
GTCAGGAATATTCTTCTGGACCAATTTAACGAGTGTGAAAGAATAAGGTCACTCGACGATCTTTTCAATTTTAGGGAGTCTGAAAAGAGCTTAAATATGGACTCCGTGGGGGTTTATTTTTTGTAAATTTAGTCCCTTAGGCGGGAGAAAGGAGTAAAGTTATAGCGGAGAGTACTCTTCTAAAGAATGAGAATTCGATAGAGTATACCTTTGTTCGTGCAGTTGACCGTTCGGACCGAAAAAGGGGTAAACTACTGCCGGAAAAACGTGACTTCAAATTTCAGTTTAACGGGCATGAAAGGACACAAGATCGCTCGACAATCTTTTCATTTTTAGAGGGTCTGAAAAGGGCTTAAAAGGAGACCCATTTAAGGAATGTTATTATGGACCAATTTAATGAGTGTGAAGAAACAAGGTCACTCATCCATCTTTTCATCTTTAAGGAGTCTGAAAAGGGCTTAAAGAAGACTCCATAATGGTTACTTTTCTCAGTTAATCCAGATGAGATAGAAAAGCATAAATGCAGTCTCTATGGATGTTGCTTTCGGATCTCAAAGCGAGCTTGAAAAACATCAAAGTTAGCTCATGATAGACTCTTTGTGGGTCGATGCCTGGAATCTCCTCGGGGGAGATGTATGCTCCGACGAAAATATTGTCTATGATGCCAGGGGTTCTGGAGATATCGATAGGTATCATTTCAGCAATGGTTTCCATATTACCTTTAGCATAGATATTGTGTGTAACTAAGGGATTAGTATGCCAAGACCTATCTCTAGTCATAGTTATGGTGAATTCTCTTGCTTCGATTCGACTTAACTTTGGGAAGAAATATGATCTATGATGAAGATCGTTCCAAGGTTTTTCTGGACTAGTCATTGCTTTGATTATTGCTTCGTGAGAAGGCAAGACTAAGTCTAACGAATCGACGTTAGTGAGAGAACCCTGAGCCCAAATAGGCTCTAGAAGTTGATCTAACTCTTGTGCAGGAGTCGGATCAGGGTTAGCTAAAGCTTGCTAGACTTAAGAGTATGCTACCTTAGCGGAAGAAAAGGGCATGGACATGCCAGGTTGCCCTGTCTCATCCATCATGGTTGATGGGGAAGGAAGAATCCAAGGATCCTCAAAGTAAGTCATGCAGAACGACGAAACTTGAAAAATCTCAACCTTATGGTGATTAGATTAAAATTTGACATCGTCATGAGGAGGTGGGTAATCCAAGGTACCCATCAAGGACGGGCACAAACCAACTCCTACGTTAACGACACCTGGTTGAGGATTATCAATCATGGGGACCATGGATGCCCCCAAAGTTGGGTCAGGTCTGGAGAAAGATAGTTGATCGATGGTCACTATCCGTCCCTCATGTGGAAACAAAAAGAATCGGAAAACTGTAGCAACCACAACTTGCATATCATAAGTCTAACTCCATCTTAACAAGAGGTTATAGTCGAGGGGAGCATCGACTACCTCTACTTCGACACACATGGTTTTCCCTCCTAACTGCATAGGGAAAGAAGGAATGACGCCATGTGGTCGGAAAGAACGATCGTCAAAAGCAGTGAGGAGAGTAGGTGATGGAGACAAAGCAGGTTGACCAATGGCCTTCCAACATGCTAATGACATAATGCATGTCGAGGCACCCTTGTTGACCACTGTGCGGAAGATGTTCCGTGTAAAAGTTTTTGTGGGATGAGCCACTACTATCTGAAACACTACGTGGTAAGGCAGATGAGGTTTTAAGTCGGTTGTATCTAACATGATGGTACCCAGATTACAAGTCTCAGTAGAGTCCAAAGAGGTTAACAAGGCTTTCCTCTGAGCAGGGAAGCTTTGGAGGACCTCCAAAGCTGACATCGCACAAGGGGTTTGTGATAAATCCTCCACCTTAGAGTAATTCTGGGCGGCCCTTGCGTTGGGGTTATGAGAATATTTTTTAAATGCACCCTTTGGAATGTGTGTCATTGTTTCTCCCAACGTCTTCTCAATCTGTAGAGGAAGAGATGGGAGATCATCTTCTTTACCCTTCTCAAAAGCGCTTGGTTTACTATAGTCGTGCACTCTAGTCATTATGAAAGCATCACCCCTAACCATATATACATTCGCGGATGAGGGATTGTTTGGAGGAGGGCAGGTTTCTTGGTTGCCCCCTTTTGTGCTTGTAGAGGCTTGAGTTAAATTTTTCCCATGTTGAAAGGGATTAGTCAACACTGACTGTTGTTGTTGTGTGAAAAATTTTTGGGCCTCTACAAATCGAGGACAAAGATGGGTCAGGTGGTTTTCCACACACAAGTTGCACGGATAGCTCACCTTCCATTTTTTCGTGGTGTCCCCACCAGCATTATCAGTGGGTTTTTTATCCCCCTTACCCTTCTTTCATTGTTTTTTCTTCCCTTTAGGCTGTTGGGTGGCCTTTGGGTTAGTCGACTGCATGGTGTGTACTTCTGACGTTTGGGTAGGGGGAGAAGCCAAAGAAGTAGTTTGGATGGTTGTTGTGTGTTGTATGGATAACTGTTGCAATTGTTTTGTCAATTGCTAAGCGGGCTTAGTTTGTGCTGAACCAACAATACCATCGGCATGTGGTCCAACTCTCTATCTAGTTTTATCCAGTATCAAACGTGGCACATCTGGCAAGATGTTGTATAATAAACCAGACTGAGAATAGAGGAGCACAAACTGTTGAGCCCTCATGATGGCATTTTCTTCGGAGAAAACTCTAGATGTTGCAACGTCTTTGGATAACTATGGGACAAAAGACTTATGGAACCACTCAAGCAAGAATGCTGGTGGGACTGGTACTTTGATCAGACTCTTCCGACATCTCCATTCTCGGATATGATCAGAGATATGGTCCGATGTTGTCTGTTTGAAATTGGTGAGAAGATCAGTGCCAACATCGTATCTCAGAAGTAACTGGAAATGGTTAAGGAAGGCCATCACAAGTTCACCAAAAGAAGAGTATCTTGAGTGATCAAGCTTGATGTACCATTTCGTGGCACTCCCGATAAGAGTACGTTGAAACAATCGCAATTGTACGGAGTCATCTTTCAATGAGTTAGATGAACACCAAATATGGAAGGTAGTCACATGATCACCTGGATCTTCATTAGGCTTGGCCTCGAACTTTGGAATGTCTGAAGGCAACCTCATTGGCATAGGAGTCCAATGTGGATCGTGACAAATAGGATCATTTAACAACCTTGTCAAATCTGGCAAGTGTAACGTCGTCAGGAATGGTAGTTTGGGTTGCTGCTGATAACCTAGGAAAAAGGGTCCTGGAGTTTGACTGACACCAGGTTGCCAGGAAAATTTTGGCTACTAGCCCAAATTCTGGTAGAAACCATGGCCCTGACTAGCGTAAGGATTTTGCATCTGTGGAGACATCATCGAATGATTTCCCATAAAGGACATAGAGTGTTGGGAATGCATCGTGTTCGAAGGACTTTGGGAAGGATTACCCCATGCTGGTCCTAATGGGAGAGGCATAGTAGTCTGTCAAGGGTTCCATTGAATGTGGAAAAAATTACCCCAGAACGACATTCTAGAGGAGGGAATGGATCCTTGTCCTGAGTTCCAAGGTCCTTCTATATGTGCCCCCTGCGCAGGAATAGTACCCTGCGCAGGAGTAGATTGTCCAAAAATGGGATTGCCCCCAGATGGGAAAGCAGTTGATGAGAAAGTGTTGTTACCAAACATCCCATTCCAAGAAAATGATATCGAACCTACCGACATACTGTGTGCAGGTGTTCCTTGACTCCCTGCTCCAAATAAACTAGTGTGTGTAGGCTGCCTGGCGTACTGTTGATGCGGACCACCAAGCGAAGGGGACGAAGGAGGGATATGACCTCCCGCGTAAGGAAAAGTGTTAAAAGGGATAGGAGTGCCCCCAAGTTGACCTTGTAGAGGAGCATTAGAGCTCCTTGCCCCCAGACCCAAAGTCTGTAAAGTGGAGTAGGTTAGTGCAGGACTTGTACCCGAACTAGGCATACCGTATGAGAACGGAGGGTCTGTCGCACTAGGTGTGAAGGGGGTTGTGGCCACCACCATAGATGGGTTCGGTCCACTGTGTGACGTAGTTGCGGCTGAGACCATGGTGGCTCAGAATGACAATGGTAAGTTAGGAGATGACTCTCCTGTGGTAGAAACTGTGGTGGGAATTGAAAAATTCCCAGAAGAAGTATCAACGTTTGTTTCCATAGCTGTGTGAGGAACTGCCTAGCATTCATGAAATTGGATTGGTACAATAAAAGGTGCCAATATATTAGTGTTTGGGGTTTCAATCGAGCCAATATTGGTAGTTGATTCCTCTGGGAGTTGTTTGGGCACAAAGGTTTGTAACTCGGTTGCTTCAAAAGACCCTTGTTGGTCTAGCTTCTGCCTTAATGTTGGCAGGAGTGGCTCCAGTGTAACCGGCGGTAGAACAAGAAGCCTTCGTGACCGACAGAGCTCGGGATCCTCCACTGTGTGAGAATATCCAAGACACACTAAGGTATTCTAAACGTTCAAAAGTAACACACACTAAAAAGAAGCCCCTAAGAGATAAGTCAAGCAATCACTAAACGATTTGGAAGAACAGTTACAACAACCAACACTACAGCAACTTATCGGTGCAAGTGAAACTTGACCACGGAAGCACCCTTCGGGTATACTCTGCAAAGAGTGGCCCGATGTCTATCCTAGGTAATGTGGTATACCCTCGCAGTCACCTGTGTATGTCCCTAAAAAGATTGGCAACTAGGTTTCCAACACACGAACAGTCACCAGACGGGTACAGTCGAAAGTCGGTTAGACCATAATGAGCAGGGTATCAAGCCCGAAACCTATCAAGGGTATCGAGAGAAAATGGTCCGGAAGATAATTGAGGACCTCAAACAGATTTGAGACCCACGAAGCCCCATGGAAAATGTAAACGACAGAATCCCAAAACAAGCCCTCTATATGTGTTCTCCACTACGATTGGTCCGACTTTGGAGGGGTTATCTCCTCTACCTTTCTGCACGTGACCTCGTGTTTACCCCATGTGTTAGAGGGGGGTCCCAGATAACTTCCATGAAACTGGACTTAGACACTCCCTTTCTCAGACTCTAATTTTTGGTTTTGAATGGTCTTGAAGAGTTTCCTCTCCAACCTAATTCAAGGCCCTAGTCCTGAACTAGTTTGTGAACCCTACAAACATAAAAGTCTAGTAGATTTTTAAAATTAGTGTTACTTTTATGGATTTATCTTACGTCAAGGGGTATGAGGGTGAAATTGATGATGTGTAAAGACGAAAGAAAAAATGAAAGAAAAAAGCTATAAACAAAAGACTTTTACTAAATGCAAAATTTCAACAACTTTTCACAATTTTTTTTTTTTTTTTTTTTTTTAATTTTTCTAAGATTTTATACAACAAACTTAAAGGATTTTTTCTCGACTACGAGATACTTATAATCTAAGTGAACTGCAAAAACTTGCGAAACAAAATAATTTTCCCTAGCTAATGATGCAGAAACACACCTTTCAACCAAAGAAGAAAATGAAAAGAGATTTATTTATTTATTTAAGTGCTAGTAAAGCAACAAAGGGAAAATACCGACAAGCACAGAACCAAGAAAAACAAATCCTGGCTTAAAGTGCAGATTGCAAAGAATCAGATTAAAGAATCACACAATGGAAATAAAAAAAACAAAGACTCTCACGCTTGTCTAGAAACCATAAATTTTTTATTTTTATTTTCTGTCAACTATTAACTGAGAAAAAATAGGCTAAGGGTAAGATGACCTAACCTATTGACTATTCAAACCTAAACTCAAACACCCGAGAGGAATACTTCTCATCAAAGGAGGGGATGATTGCCCCACCTTGAACAAAAAGTAGCCTGTCCAAGCACGCGACTGTCACTAAAACAGCACGTGTGCAAACACGTGCTGAACAGAGAAAAAAAGCATGTACACACGGGCTGACCTTGCACAAGCCGCATGTATATCTAAATCCTAAGAAAAAATATGAAAATAGGCAGTCCAGACCAAGAAGAGGTCTCTGGTATTGATAACCAGGGTCCGTTGAAGGCTTGGATGCTCTTTCTAACAGAAAAGACAAATAATGTAAGGAATAATAAGGCGAAAAAAGGCAATCTGAGATAGGACTGTGAACCAGCAAGACTCAAACAGAATTCCATAAAACCCCCTGAGAATGTGTAATTCTGATAGGGAAGAGGAGGACTACCTCTAAGGTTCTATGAACTCCTACATGCTACTACTATCTCTACAGCTAGCGTTCACACATGGGCTGTCAAAGGATAGGGCGCGGGTACACAAGTGCAGGCCTTCTACAGGCTTCGTGTACCTCTGTGTGTCCCGAAAACTATAGTCAAACAAAAGTCAGGGAAAGATGGTATGGAAAACCAGACTCCTTGCTAGCTAAGACCTTATAGAAAAAGACAGGTAATGAAAAAACAAAAACCCTAATCTTTAAACTACCCAAAAACTTAAATAAATCCAGGAACCCTAAAGAGTTTTCTCCCTAGTATGGTTGCCAATTCTGTTGCTGGGAAAAACACCCTACAGACTAGAAAACTAGGGTCAGACTTGCATGTAGATTTTGACCGAATAGAAACTACTTTTTTACCTACAACCCAAGACTTAAACCCCTTTTTCACAGTAAATGCATGGAAAAGGACCACCAACCTTATTACCGACATTCGATGTAGATCCTTAATTGCTCTTCGATTACTTGCTTGTGCTACTCCTTCCACAGATGACCTGCACTCAAGACAAACAACAATTATGCATGCATGCTACTTCTATACTCAAGGGTTAGAAATCAAGCATAAATTAATTAAACCATAGACAATTCATGCATTGTGATGGGAAAAGTATTCTTTTTATTACTAAAAGTGAATCAACTTACAAAAAAGCTGAGACCGACCACCACTCCTTGAACCTGATCCTAGGCTCCTCTTCTTCTGTCCTTAATTGCTTTGCGTTAAATCTCCTTTGGCATGAGGAAAGGCTAAAGGGTTGGTACAATGGATTATGTAAATGGGCAGAGTTTCTTCACTATATTTTTTCCTCCTCCAAATGGTACCTCTACCCCTTCTTTTATAGGTTAAAAGGAGCTAGGGTTTTGGACGAACCCTCGGCCATGCATGGCCGAGATTTTCAGTTAACTGACCCATAGTTTTTTGTTCCATCAACAACTTTCCTTTTTTCATGATTTGTTAGGTACACGTGGGCTGTTGTGAGTTAGCCAGTGTGCACATGCGTGCAGTAATGGGTTAGGGCACGTGGGCCTTGACACAAGAGGATTTTCAAAGAGTTGTTCAACAAAGTTTTGGCAAAGAAGGGATATGAATTGGCCTGATGCTAGGTAAGCATGTGTGGTGCAATTTAGGGTTATAACAGACCATGACCATAGGAGAAGAATAGGGGCTATTACTAGGACATATAATACCCACGATGAGAAATTCTTGGACAATTTTCTCAATTTCATTTTTCTATGCAAAGGGATGGTGGTAGGGACGAACATTGGAGGAAGGATGTAAGGGATGAGAGGAGTGGAATGACAATGAACACCACAGGAAGGGGGAAGTCCTTAGGGAGTAGAAAAAAAAATTTGATGTTTGGAGAGTATGGATTAGAGGTCGGGATGCACCGATGGTATCACCATGGCTTGAATGGAATGGAGTTGTGCAATAATTCTTGAATGCCCTTTTTTGAGGATATTTTCCATGGGATGGGAATTGATGATCTTAGGGAAACCTATTGTGATGCCTTGGAACTTATAATGTTGTCCCTCTTGGGTGAATTACATCGTTAATTCCCTAAAATCCATGAGGATGGGACCCAAAGTCCTCAACCATTCAACACCTAGCACAATGTCACAACCACCCATGTCAATAGAAAACATATGATATTTCATGGTGTACTGGCCAATTTGGAGACAGACATTGTCACAACGCCCCCCACATTTTAGGAACCTCCATTAGCAATCATGATTTGAAAGTTATTGACAACACATATATAACAATTAGTTTCTTGTGAAATGTGGTGATGAATAAAATTATGGGTGTTGCCACTATCAATGAGGATGATGAATTTCCGATGCTTAATGTAGCCAATTAAGTTGAGGGTTTGGGGAGCTGAGAAACCAGTGAGAGAAATCAGGGAAATAACTGGTTCAACTTCTGGAGGGTCCTTTGATGGGGCCAGATCAGTTGGGTCAGGGGACCTGGCCACAGGAGGATCCTCAACCTATTATTTAGAAACATCTTCAGATATGGCCATAAATATATTTTGTTCCTTACACTCGTTCCCAAGGAAATATTTTTCATCACAATGATAAAAAATTCCCTATAGTTGGCGCTCAACCATCTCCACCCTAGTCAATTTTTGGATCTTCAATGGAGAAGAAGGAGGGGTGGGAGTGAGAGGTTTAGGACGGGGAATAAAAGAGGGTTTTCTGGTTTGAAAGAGAAAACTTGTTTTTCTTCCTTGGCTATTATAGTAGCTTCCACCCAACTCTATGGGCGAGCCATGAGGATGTGTGCATGAATCTCTTCCTTGATTCCATTGATAAAGCATTCTCAGAAAAAAACATCAGACATGCCCTATGTGCGGAAATCCAAGCGCTTAAAAGAGGCTATAAATTATTCCACTATGTCAGATTGTTTCAACTTGGTCAAGCAACCTAAATGGTGGGTGTCAATTTCGAAGCATTCATAAATCTTTTCCAAAAAAAAAATTCAAGCCACATACCCTTGATGGGCGTTTTTTCTCCATTCCCACCATTGCCAACATTCCCGATCTAGACAGAGAACACCATACCGGAGTTTGGCTAACTCATAAGTAATTCCATACAAAGAGAAATAATGTTCCATTTGGGTGACCCAACCAGTGGGATCTAAGCCATCAAATTTTTTCACATCCACTCAAGGAAGGAGAAGTTCTCGTTGAAAGGGAGGGGATTGAAAATTATGGGAATGCGAGGATGTCTCACCTTCAGGGTGAAAAGGTTGGTCAGATGAGTTAACGTCTATAGGAATATTCAGTTAATTTTATATATTGGTACTGAAGGTGATCCAGGTGGATATCGGTGACCACCCACCTTTTCTGACTAGCTCAAAACAATTTTCTGGCAATTTTGGCATTTTACTATTTTTAGCAGGTTTTAACTTCCAGGGCCATTTTGAGGGCCTAAATGAAGGTTTTTCAAGATCGAGGTTCTCAATTATATCCAAAGGAATAATTTATCCCCCAAAATGAATATCCTCGATGATACCTTTCCAACAAGCTATCATACGCCTAAAACATAGATCGTATGCAAAAGTTACGACCTTGGGAAGTGTATGTACTAACTTACCCAAACGGGGCCCACATGACTTTTGGCGCTTCATCTCCTAGGGTTAGGTTTTTGGATGTCTAGGGTTTTTTTCATTCCTGTTTACTGTAAAAATTCCTTCAGAGCCTCATTGTAATCATCTTATTGTGAATGTGAGTAGCCGTCACATCTCTTCTCAGAGATAAGCTGCCACCATTCTAGAGAGTCTTTCACTCTATATTTTTATAGTCTCTGTACATTTCTTTCATTAATAGAAATCATGTATTATTGTATGTCTATGTTAATGGTTTCATCTCTGATACCTTTTTGTTATATTATTGAATATCTGTGATATCTCTATGTATTTCTTTATTATATCTCCGATCTCATTTCGTACCGAAAATAATCCGGATCAATGGTATTAGAGAAGGCTTCTCTTGATCATTTTTTCAATGCATGTCCCTAACGAGGTCCGAGTATAGCAAGTTGGGTCTCGATATTGTCTCTCTTGAAGAAAATCACTCTCTCACACCCAAGAAACCCTCAATGGTAGAAGAAAAGAAAAACAACGGAGCAGACGATCCTATCAATCTGTTGCTTGAGCAAGCTCTCACGCGATAGAGGGACGAAATGATGGAGAATTTTGCCCACATCCTTCAAAGCCTGCCAATAAAAATAGGCACATCTTCATCAAGTGACCACTTTGGAGGAACCTCTCCTTTCAAGGTACAATTTAATTTTGATATTCCTATATTTGAAGGATAGATAGATGCAAAAGCCCTAGAAAAATGGTTAACTCTGCTAGAAGGTTATTTCTCTATTCACAATTTTTCCGACAAAGAAAAGATCACCTTCACACTCCTTAGACCTCTCTCTCATGTCAAACATTGGTGGGAAACTTACTGGGAGCAAATTTTCACAGAGGAGTCTGGAATATATGGGGTCGATCCCACTTGGGTTTTTTGTGGACGCGATAAAGGAATAGTATTACCCTGTTGGAAACTATGAGGACCAGTACATGAGATGGACCACATTGCAGCAAGAGAGGGGCCAAGCAGTTCCAGAGTTCACCAATACCTTCCATACCTTTTGCACCAAGCTGGGTATCAAATAATTCGAGAGACATTTGGTTCTGAAATACCATGGGGCTCTACAAAGATACATCCAAACTGAAATGGATTTTTTGGACATCTCATCACTCGGTGTTGCTTATCGATATGTTTTCAAAATTGAGTAGAAAGTTATGCACCATAATAAATGGGATTTCAGGTCTACAAATCCACAACAACCGAAGTATGAAAAAGATGGCCCTAACAAACAATCTCCTGAAAACCATTCCAAGAAACAGAAAAAGAAGGGTCGCGGGAAGACAAAGAAGGACACTGGTAAAATTCCCTAGCACAAAACCAATAAATGTCACTCAAAACAATCATTGGTGGCCGATATCAAGGACAAAGAGTTGAACCTGATTCAGAATCTGATTCTGAAAATAATGGTAAAGGATAGATCATTGACGTGGACCCCACTGCTATTTTTGCGACCACAACAATTCAGCCAGAAGAACCAACAGATCCTGAAGAGGGAGAGCACCTTTTTCATTCATAGATGTGGGTGAAGGGGACCCCGTTGCATTTTATTGTTGATAGTGGAAGCCAGAAGAACCTCATCTTGGCAGAGATCGTAAAAAAGATGGGATTGTTGACAACACCACACCCGCAGCCATACAACATCGGGTGGCTTCGCCAAGGACGAGATCTCCATGTCAACCAACAATGTCGATTGTTGTACGACATCCAACCCTTCAAGGATGAGGTATTATGTGATATTTCCCCACTGGATTCCTGTGATGTTCTCTTGGGCCAACCATATATGTGGAAGCACCATGATGTTTATGAGTCTCGACCCCGCAGTGTCATTGTTTCTCTGGGGGGTCATCTCTACAGAATACTAGAGGTAGTTCCAACTACTGTTCCACCTAAAAAGTGTCGAAAGGTAGTATCTCATATTGCAAAATTCATCTTCTTTACAATCTGTTCAAAAGGAGAACAAAAGGACACTGCAACCACTACAACCTTCCCCCAAGCACCTTCTATCAAACAAAAGCAGGTCAACAAGGTTGCAGCAAAGTGAAAATATTGCTTCTACACACCATCCTCTCATGTATCTACACTTTTTGAACAACCTCAACCTCAACAGGTTCATGATAGACTTCCACAAACTGAGCAACATGACGTCTCCAACCATACAAGTAGCTCGCCTAGATGCAGATCCAACAAGTGCTTTTCCCTCTCCCTCGGGAACTCAATGCAATGGAGATCATTTATTCCTCAGGAGGGAGGATTGATCCAGGTGGATATCGATGGCCACCCACATTTTTCGACTGGCTCAAAACAATTTTCTGGCAATTTTGGCAATTTACTATTTTTAGCAGGTTTTAACATCCAAGGCCATTTTGAGGGCCTAAATGAAGGTTTTTCTATATAGAGGTTCTCAATGATATTCAAAGGAATAATTGATCCCCCAAAATGAATCTCCTCAACGATACCTTTCCAACGAGCTATCATACGCCTAAAACAAAGATCATATGCAAAAGTTACAACCTCGGGAAGTTGATGTACTAAGTTACCCAAATGGGGCCCACATGCCTTTTGGCGCTTCATCTCCCAGGTTTAGGTTTTTGGATGTCTAGGGTTTTTGGCATTCCTATTTATTGTAAAAAGGCCTTCAGAGCCTCATTGTAATCATCTTCTTGTGAATGCGATTTGCCATCACATCTCTTCTCAGAGATAAGTTGCCACCATTCTAGCGAGTCTTTCACTCTGTATTTTTACAGTCTCTGTACATTTCTTTCATTAATAGAAATCATGTATTATTGTATATCTGTGTTTATGGTTGCATGTCTGATACATTTCTGTTATATTATTGAATATATACGATATATCTGTGAATTTCTTTATTATATCTATGATCTCATTTCATGCCAAAAATAATCCGGATCAGAAGGATTCAAGTTGGGTAGAAACGTCATGTTTTATGTTTGTCATCTAGGAACCGAGTTTTGGCACTTCTTGTTGGGTCTCTTCAAAATTAAAGGAAAAAGTATTAAAATGAGATGAGAAGGTATTGAATTGGGCTTCCATGTCTTGGCTACGTGTGTTGGCCATGATGAACGAAGTGGGTGGGAGCACTTAGAAAAAAAGGTTACGGTGAAGATTATCACAATAATCGGGGCGAAGAGAGGAATTCAATGAGGTAGGTCCAAAATAAGGGGAGTCAGAAGGGAGTGTGACCGCAGGGGAAAAAAGTGGAAAATTGATAGGTGTTAATGCGATCAGAATTACAAAAGGAATCTAATGGGTTAGGTCTCAAGAAAGGGTACTGGGAGGTTTCAATTTTTTTTTGAACTCCTACAGAGTTATACTCCGAACTGAATAATACTGCATAGGTGAAATGATTGAATTAGTAGGAAAAAATATGTAGTAATTTCACAACCCCAATCCAGACAACAAGGTTTCACTGCAATATATATTGTTTGTTCTTGTTTTTGTTCTATTCCCAAGGGTTAGGGTTTGCAGGGAATCTACAGTCAAGGGTTTTCCTTCTGTTATAGCTCTCTGATATACATGCAGGTTCCAATAGTAGTACTCGACCCAATATCTTAGGGCACCAACTAAGGAGGCTAGACTATACCCTTAGTCATACTACCCGACTACCCAAGTACTAAAGTGTCACGTACCGAGTGTTGTTCTCGATGACACTATAATAGTTAGGCTACCGATCAGTTTATCTACAGAGGGCTTCAGGATGCCTAGGTCGATCTGTATACAGGTGTTGTATGATACACTACCACTCGAATGGGTACCAATAGGGGTTACAAGGGTGACCAACAGATGTGCTCTTAAGTACCACTTGTATTTCCTACATGTATTACTCCCCGGCCATAGGTTTATACGCGTAACAAAATATCTTTGTAGCTTAAAGATGTTGGAATACGTCTCTACCTTGGAAACAAATACCCACAGTTTCTACCAAGGAAATTTCTCTCATACCACTTGCAATATTCCCGATACAATATATTAAGCATAATAGAAAATATCTAGAGAGCAATGACATAATAATAATGATTTATCCAGAAAAGTATCATAATAACACTAGAATAAGCACCAGAAAGAGAAACTTTATTATGATAGCAATGCTCACTTGCCTTTTCAAGGGGGAAACCTCCAGCAGATGTTATAACCCTAAATTGCACCAGACATGCTTACTTGGCATCAAGCCATCTCATTTGACTTCTTTTCCAAGCCACTACTAAACAACCTCTTAAAAAACACTCTTTTTGAGGGCATACGCGCCCTGCTCCACTATTGCACGCATGTACATGTCGGTTGACCCACTACAACCCGTGTATACCTAAAAAGAACGAAAAAATGGAAAGTTGCAGATGAAACACACAGTTTTTGGTAAGTTAAATAAACCGACTAACCATCCATAGTCCATCACTCGACCAAATACATAGCCCTTTCTAGCCTATAAAATAAGGGGTAGGGGTCCCATTTCGAAGAAGGAAAATCATAGCAAAGAAATTATACCCGATTTAGTATTCCCCTTGTCCCAACCTTTTGAAACTATTGTGTGAAGAGAAGCATATATAGAAGCAGTTGGAGCATAGTTGAAGAGGAGCCTAGGACCATATTCAAGGAGCAGTGGTCGATCTCACTATTGTAAGGTTACTCTTGTGAGATTAATAAAAGAAGTACTTTTCCCATCCCACCATATGAGATTGTCCATATTTAAATTTGATTATATTTTGATAGAATCTCTAACCCATTAGTTTATAGATCACATGCAAGTGGACTTATTTGTTTGCCTTTTGTGAATGCAGGTCAACATCGAGAGAACATTTTTAGTCAAGGAGAGACCAAGCGTTAAAGGGGTCGACATCAAACACAGAAACTAAGGTACAATAACTGGATCTCTTTAACCTTGAATCTGCATATGAATAATGGGGTTTATGATTGGGATGTTGGTAGAAAGTAGGATACTTTAGGTCATTTATGCATGCATGATAAAACCCTTAATGCTAGTCCGTAGGAGGGATTTCCTACACACAACAGAATTGGCGACCGTACTGGGGAGATATCTAAGGTTTTTGGGGATACTTGTTGGGTATTTTTAATTGGTTTTACTACCTTTTTCTGAGTTTCTACAAAAGTCTGAGCTAGTGGGGATTCTAGTCTTCCATACCAGTGCTCCCTGCTTCCTTTGCTTGACTTTTTTACTTTTTTCGGGAAGCCACAGAGGCAAACGCGACCTGCATAAGGTCTGCCCATGTATACACGCGCCCTGATTTCATACAACCTACGTACATACACTGGCTGCTGAAAGATCAGTCGTGTGTCTTAGTCCAATTTTTTTTTTTTTTATGAGAGGGAGTCATCCTCTTCCCTGTCAGAAGTGATCCTTCTCAGGGGTTTTCTAGAACTAGTTCTAGTTTTTTTTGTTGCAGTTTGTAGCCTAGGTATAACCTCAGATTAGCTTTTTTTTCTCAAATTTCCTTGCATATTTTTCTATTAGAGTAAGTTTATGTACCTTTAAGGGGTTATGTTCTTCAATACCAGTACTCCCTACCTGAGATTAGCTTCTTGTATTTCTTATTTTGAGGAGAAAAAGAGGCACACGTGGCTTGTAGTGGGCCTTCACGTGTGCATACACGTCCTATATTTGGGAAACCTGTGTGCATACATTGGTTGTTGAAGTGACAGTTGCGTGTTTGTCTAGAAATTTTTTAGGAGGAAGTCATCCTCTTCCCTGTCAATTTTTTACTTCCCAGGTTTTTCTTGTTTCTTATGGTCTCTGTCATAAACAATTTTAGCCTAGGTTGTATTCCAGCATAGCTTGCTTTTCCATTTGAAAGATCTCTTGTGTTTCCTAGTTGTTTAAACTTATTTTTAGTTTGATATTTTAAGAAAAATGAGTTTCATTTAAAAAAAAATCCCCCTCATGGTTTGGGGGGTCCATGAATCGTGCATTCATAAGTTTATTTTAGAATATTTTGTTACTTCTCCTTTGATTGGAAGAAAATATAAAAAAAATAGCTTGTTATTTCTCTTTCTTTCTTGGCATTTTCCTTGCATTGTTATTTGAAAAATAAAAAGAAATTAGCATAGTGTTGTGTTTTCTTTTCATCTTAAAAGCATTTCAAAAGAAAAATAAGAAATATAATCATTCTTTGCTAGTGTTCTTATCATTTCTTTTTTCTACAAGAGTCTTAACAACATCAGTTTCACTACCACACCTTTTGAGTAAATCAAGCCTTAAAAAGAACACTAATTAAAAATAACTAGACTTTTATGTTTGTAGTGTCCATCAACTAGTTTAGGGTTAGGGCCTTGAATTAGGTTGGAGAGGAAACTCTTCAAGGCCATTAAAACAAACATATGAGTCTATGCTAAGGAGTGTATAAGTCCAGTAACGTGGAAATTATCTGGGACCCCCCTCTAACAAAAGGGATAAACATGAGGTCATGTGTGGAAAGGTAGTGGAGATTACCCCTCCAAACTTGGACCAAACGTAGTGGGGAACACATATAAAGGACTTGTCTTGGGATTCCATTGATCGCATTTGCCACAGATCTTTGTGGGTCTCAAATCCATTCAAGGTCCTCATTCGTATTCCAAAACACTTGTTTTAGATACCCTTGATAGGTTTTAGGCTTGATACCCTACTCATTTCGGTCCACCCAACTATCGACTGTACCCGCCTAGTGATTTTTCACGAGCTGACAACCTATTGCCTTTATTTTAGGGACTTACATAGGTGACCGCGGGGGTACACCACAGTACCTAGGGCAGAAATTGGGCCATGATTTGTAGAGTATACCTGGAGGGTACTTCTGTATTCGAGTTGCACTTACACCGGTAAGTTTCTCTAGTGTTGGTTGGTGTAACTATTCTTCCAACTAGTTAGTCATTTGCTTGATTTTCCTTTAGGAAATTTTAGTGTATGCTTTGTGCTACCTCATTTTCCATAGTGATTTAGTCAGTTATTACTTTGGGTCTATGATCTAGGGTGGTAGACCGCCCACTCCACTAGTCATGAGGAATTTTTAGTCTTCCACTTAGAAACATGGAGCCACCTCTTTATAGGCATTGTTTTGAGAACACTGGTTCTTCAGAGTTAGTGTGTGAGACTTTTACGGACTTGAACGATCCTGCAAGGGGAGAACCTATGCATAAGATCTTCATGGATAAATTTTCTAGCGATACCAACCAAGGATCCCCTTCACAAGGGGATTCTTGTGCTTTTCCCTTCATCAAAAACGTTGGTGTCCCTTTGATGGCCACTTTGTCCATTCCTAGGTTAAATGTGGGACTGCCAAATTGGTTGGGTACCATTCCAAATGTCCTGAATGCTCTTGATGCTTCTCAGTTAAGCACCTTAAGTCATGCGCACCCTGTTGATGTTTCTTCTTCAACAAAGTCTTCTCCTCCTCCTTCTCTCGCCTCTAGTGAAAGTACAATTACTAATAATCGAAAGTCTAAATGAAATAGAAAGAGGAAGAATAGGAAGAAGAAATCACCAACCTCTACGAGTCATGTTGGAGATAGGTCGAAAACCCTTGCAAGACATGTTGAAGACCAACACTTAGCCTCTACAAGTTATGCTGGGGGAAAGAACCCACCCTCTGCAAGTCATGCTAGGGGGAAAATTCCAGTCACTGCTAGTCATACTGGTAATAGGTATGTAGCCTCTGGGAGTTATGTTATCGACCCATCACTAACCTCTGCAAGTCATGTTGGAGATGTGCAACCAACAACTGCTAGTCATGTTGGGGGCATTGATTCTATTGAGAAAACTTGATGGATAGGACATAAGCCTAAGTTCCCTTTTAAGCTTTGCAAGGGAGATCACCTTACTCATTTGTGCCCTGGCCTTCCAGGTGTACGAATATTTTGGTCCCTATCTGCAATCTCTTATGATTCTGAGTCTTCTGAGGTTTCCTCACAATTTAGTCATCCATTGGTTGAGAAAGTGGTCATGCTGATGCAGTCATCGGCTGATCCCACTCCTGTTTTGGGGGGCGAGGTGCCTTTAGACCTTATAGTCTCTCAGCCTATTCATCCATTGGTTGAGAAAGTGGTCATGCCGATACAGTCATCGGTTGATCCCACTCCTCTTTTGGGGGGTGAGGTGCCTTTAGACCATGTAGTCTCTCAGCCTATTCAACCATTGGTTGAGAAAGTGGTCACGCTGATGCAGTCATCGGTTGATTCCAATCCTCTTTTGGGGGGTGAGGTGCCTTTGGACCATATGGTTTCTCATCCTATTAAACCATTTCTTAAGAAAGAGGTCATGTCGATGCAGTATTCGACTGATCCCACTCTTCTCTTAGAGAGTGATGTGTTTACCGACTATGTTTTTAGCATTTCCAGTTCAGTACTTTCATAACAAGGGGGCATTCTGCTCATTCTGAGGACACCCCCTCCAAGCCCTAGGATGGTTTCCTCTGATTGGAATGACCTTGTTGAGCCTTGTCTTCCTTGTTCTACACCCTTTCAAATAAGGGTTGAAGTTAATTCAACAAACATTTATCGATGTATCGTGGATGAAGGATCCTCTGCAAGTATTTTATCCTCCTCAGTTTGGAATGTATTGGGATATACCAAGCTTGTGTCTGCTTCGCATGAACTGTTTCCTTTTGACAGATGTCCTAGTGAATATTTGCGGTTCTTCCTCAATTACCTATCTCGTTAGGTGGGAAGACTGTCCTTGTTGATGTTATAGTGGTGCAAGACCCATTAGATTTCAATATGCTTCTCGGGCGTGATTATGTATATGCTATGAATGTTGTGGTGTCTACGCTCTTCCAGGAGATGCATTTCCCTCATAATGGAAGCATTGTCACTATTGACCAGATGGCATTTGATAATCACCATCCTAATTCAATGTTATTTCAGACTACCCCTTTACATGTTCCTAGTGTTTGTGTAGACTCCACCCTGCCACGGGTTAATTATGTGGCGTCTTATCCTCGATGTTCAATTGATTCTGAACAGGAACCTGTGCGATCATATTTTCCTTCTAGAGACTTGTTCCTAGCAATTGATCCATTGGTTTATCCAATGGGGGCATGGGAGCCCTTGCTTCCCCCTCTAGGTCCAAGTGATCTTGAGTCACCTTCTGAGTCTGATATCGTTGTTTGTAGATCCTCAAGCCCTCATGCTTGTGATTCTTCATTGATAGACTCTACCAGTCCTAGCTAGAGCCTCCATCATCATATGGAATGTGGTCAATTTACTTCACCCTTTGGGACTGTTGACCCTCGTTTGCATGATTTCTTGGATTTTGAATTGCCTTCAGATGAGGCTATCTTTGAACCCATGACTACGGTTTCTATGCCATGGGAGGACTTACACTGTGGTTTGTGTTTTCTTCCATTTTGGGAGACTTTCCAGGTTGACTATCAAAGAGACTCTTGGTCTAAGCCTAGTAGTGGGAGCTACCTGAACCATTCTCATACATGAGTCATATCCCCCAAATAGGTCTTCTTTTAAGCCCTTTTCAAACCCTCTAAACATGAAAATATTGTTGAGTGATCTTGTGTCCTTTCACACTCGCTAAACTGAAATTTGAACTCACGTCTATCCGACGGTAGTTTACCCCTTTTTCAGTCCGCATGGTCAACTGTACAAATAAAGGTATACTCTAGGAGCTTTGGTTCCCTATAAGAGAATCCTCAGGTATGATTTTAACCCTTTTTCGGGCCTGAGGGGCTAAATTTACGAAAAAGGAACCCCCACATATTCCATAGTTAAGCTCTTTTCAGACTCCCTAAAATTGAAAATATCACCGAGTGACCTTATTATTTCACACTCGTTAAATTGGTCCAAAAGAACATTCCTGACGGAGTCCATAGTTAATATTTTTTCAGACTCTTTAAAAATGAAAAAAAACTCCGAGTGATCTTGTCTCTATCACACTCATTAAAATGTTTTTGAATAGACGTCTGGTCGGTGCTAGTTTACCCCTTTTTCGAGACAACTAGACTATCTTCGAAAAAGGTACCCCAGCAGAGTCTCCTTTTACGCTTTTTCAGACTCTCTAAATATGAAAAACCATCGAGCTTACCTTCTCTGGGCTCATTAAAATTACATTGACGAACATTACCATCGTGTGTCTTATTAATCACATTTGCATACCTGTGTATTTTGCCTAATGCCAGCTCCATGTTTCTCTCAACTAAACCATATGAAGCATGCCTTATACACAAGCCCTGTAGCACTTTTCCTCTGCGTCTTGACACCTTTGGCCCATGGAGGATTTTTCCTGAGTGTCCTTTTCTTGCATATGTCCCTTTTCCCCAAGAATTCATGTGTTCCATGCACTTGGAACTAGTATTTCCATGACACTCGATCCTCCTTTGTAACATAGAATTCTTTTATTCTTTTTCAATCTTTCCAAAATTATTGAAAAAAGAAAAAAAAAGATCAAATATACCCCAAAAAGAGGAAGGGAAAAGTATTTTCTTTTTATTAGTAGCACAATGAGTCGCCCTTTGAAAAAGCACATCCTTTTGTTTGTTCGGAAAGCCCTGGGATTTAATATGACCTTAGGAAGCTATTCTCACTACATAGAGTTGTGTCCTCCTTCGTTTGGTTATTCTTCCAAACATATGGAGAGTTTACGGTGCCTCCTGCATTGTGAACTTATGTCAAAATACCATGTTTCCTGAGTCTCATCTTTTGTTGTGCTATTGTCCAAGGAAAGTTATTACCAATCTTGAGTCGGCCCCCTTTGCATATTGTCTCTTACCCTCATGCCTGGTCATCCCGAAAGCCCAATCAAGTCTTTGTTCAAAATCCATGAAGCCCTCAACCTGATCATCAAAATCCCCTAGTTTGTTCCTGACAAGTCGTCGAAGATCTCTGGGTAGTGAAGTCGTACACTCACATTACACTCCTACCTGAGTTGTGAATATTTTGAAGTTGTTTCTCGAGCTCTAAAGGTCTCATCTCTATCCATCATGCCTTATTCACTTCTTGAAGATGGATACTATACATGTATATATTTTTTATTTTGAGATGTAGATCCGTTGTGTATTGCTCGCGATTACACTTTATATAGTTATATGACATGGATCTATAGTGTATTTGAATGGTAGCCATGATTTTATTTCATTCCAAGCATGGGTATGCCTGCCTTGGTGAGACAATTGTTATTTTGCAGATGGCACCTCCTGAATTCTGGTCCCTGGGCTCACTTGTTGGTACGTTGGTGAAGATTGATAATGTATTTCAACCATCAGATGCTCTTATAACCTCACACATTAGGGGACATCTATTATAACCCTAAATTGCACCAGACATGCTTACCTGGAATCAAGCCATCTCATTTGACTTTTTTGCCAAGCCACTACTGAACAGCTTCTTAAAAAACACTCTTTTTGAGGGCATACTCGCCATGCTCCACTACTTCACACATGTACATGTTGGCTGACACACTACAACTTGCGTATACCTAAAAAGCATGAAAAAATGGAAAGTTGCAGACAGAACACACAGTTTTGGGTAAGTCAACTAAATTGACTAACCGTCCATAGTCGGTCACTCGACCAAATACATAGCCCTTTCTAGCCTATAAAAGAAGGGGTAGGGGTCCCATTTGTAAGAAGGAAAATCATAGCAAAGAAACTATACCCGATTTAGTATTCCCCTTGCCCCAACCTTTTGCAACTATTGTGTGAAGAGAAGCATATACAGAAGCAGTTGGAGTACAGTTGAAGAGGAGCTCAGGACCAAATTCGAGGAGCAATGATCAATCTCACTATTGTAAGGTTACTCTTGTGAGATTAATAAAAGAAGTACTTTTCCCGTCCCGCCATATGAGATTGCCCATATTTAAATTTGATTATATTTTGATAGAATCTCTAACCCATTAGTTTATAGATCATATGCATGTGGAGTTCTTTCTTTGTCTTTTGTGAATGCAGGTCAGCGTTGGGAGGAGAGTTGCATTCAAGGAGCAACTAAGCGTTAAAGGGATCGACATCAAACACGAAAACTAAGGTACAGTAATTGGATCTCTTTAACCTTGAATCTGCATATGAATAATGGGGTTTATGATTGGGATGTTGGTAGAAAGTAGGAGACTTTAGGTCATTTTTGTATGCATGATAAAACATTCTAGAGGAAGATCTTCTAGAAGTGAAAGCTTCTATTAGATATTCTTACATTTTACTTATTCTTCCTTATTTATATGCCTTATTAATATTGGCCTTTATTACATGGAAAATATATTATTCTACCTACATGAGGAGTTAGGGAGGTTAGCTCCCTAACATTGAGGTTTGGGGGGCCATACCTATGGAGGTAGGGAAAAATAAGATAGAGAGAGTGCTTGCCACAATATTATCCAAACATCTTCATTCCAAGAGATTAGTGTTTCAAGATATCATTCTTGCATAATTTGGCATAACCCCACTCATTGTTGTAGTGATCTTTCATGTGGTGAAAATGATACATAGGCTCAAATGGATGGGAAACTCACAAAGTGATCTATTAAATGTCCATATATTTCTCTCAAATTCTCTATGGAGAAAGAAAAACATGATCCAATTCGAGTTGGTATGCGAGAACCTATTTATTGTTTCACCTCATTGACCTTGATATTGACAAACCACCCCTACATAGATTTTTATTGAATTATTTTTATATGTCCAAGGGTGAGATAAACAAGGCTACTCATACTAATATTCACAAAGCCTACCTTTAATCCACATGATTTGAACTTGAAGAGTTTCTTTCTCCCAAACTTCATCACTACTCAGACTTGTATCTCTAGTGCAATAATGAGCTCATTCAACCCTCAGGGTACATTAGCTCCAATTACCTTGCAATCTAAGGATTCCTCTTACCTAGTTTAGAGCTTTCTCCCACTAGTGTTGCATTGAGATAGATCACCATATTCTTTTGAAGAAACATATTTTCCATATATTTTCCTTATATATTGAGATTGAGGACCACTTTATATTCCAATTCTCTCCCTACTATGACATTAGAGAATGGTTATTTTGTCTCTTTATATATTTACTTAGTTCTATCAAGGCACTTATGAATTATGAGGACCAAATATGCTTAGCCTTCTTCCTCTTACATTTGTCCACCCTTCACCAATCTCTTACCAGAGGCTAGAACCTCAAGCCAACACACACCAATTTTATTACCTCTTATTTGCATCCCTCGAACACTAGTCAAAATAGGTCCCATGGAACGCTTCCAAACTCATCATGGACCTAATCAATGCCCCATGGCCTCATGCCCATCACACAATTCTTTGGAACCTTGAATTTTAGAAGTATTTCTCTATGTTGGGTATGTTCTATATTATTTGCATATTTAGCCTTACATGTTGTACATTGCACTAGGGGAGTCATAGGTGGGGCCAGTAGGCTCCCCCTTTCTAGGGGTTCGAAGGCGGAGCCTTGAAAAAAAATATTTGGGTTGGTTTTGGTCCGTTTTGCACGGTTCTTTGGCCAATAATTTTTTTTCCTATTGTAATATAATTCCAATTAAGGAATCTAATTTGGATTGAAATATTAGGGCTTTCTATACCATGGAATCATATACATTGTATTGTAAATGGTTAATTTAATACAATGAGAGTTAGATGTGTGGCTCTAAACATTTGTTGGTTGATTAAGGGTTTTGAGGGTAAATTTTTTAGTACTATTTGTGTATGCTATTATTTGCTTTATATTTTTTTAAAAATCTACGTGTACATTGTTATAATGTAAATAAGGTTTAAAACCTACACTCTAGAGAAACATTGATGCAGACCCCCTTCTCCCCTTGGGGCTACTGAACCTCCCGGTCTAGGATCATTCAAATCAAGGATTCAAATCAAATCTCCAAGACTTTATTAGACCCCAATCAATCTACACAGGTCCCCTTTCCTTATTCGTGTAGGTTCTGTCAAACCCACGGGCTCTTTCCTGGCCTCTTTGAAGAAATTAATTAACAAACATTATCTCCCCTCGCAACACCCTTTCTTTCACATATGACCTCGGGCTATGTCCTCAAGGAAACATGTGATTGTGGATTGACCTAAAGTGGTTTGAGACCATATCCCTTTTCTCCTCGCAATTCACTAGCCTCTACCACGCATTCGTTTAGCAATACCGTGGTTTCTGCAGCTTGCTCTTAGGATTTTAAAGTCTGAGAACTTCATGGCCCCACAATTAAGCACGACTATTAATCTAAAAATATCAGCAATGCCTCTTGATCAATGACTACAATCTGTCCTCTTTTTTCCTTGGTCAACTTCCAGTCAATGACCTCTATCCTCCTTGAGCACATTCTCCCTGATCTCCCAATCTATGAGTGTGTGTCCTCCTTTCAAATCGATGACTACGATTGATTTTTCCTTTCGGGATTCGGTCATTTCAATTCTAAACTCTATGCCTTCTCCCAGAGTGTGTTTACCCGAAGATGATGATCTGTCGATGTGTGTTCCTCATAGATCAACGAGTGTGGCTCTTTTCAGCCCTTTGGGCTTCGAGAGTTTCAAACTCCTACACCTTCTCCCTCCAGAACTGGCTATCTTCCAAAGTGGAATATATGTTGACTCCTGTCCTCAACAAACGAATGACCCAGATGAAATCCAGATCTTTGTCCTTTGAAATTTCCTATTCAACTCCCTCCTTCTTCTTCCGGAGTGGCTTTCTCTAAAATGGAAGATCTTCTACCACATGTCTTCCTCAAATCAAAGGCCCAGGTCCTCTTTAGGACTTCGGCCTTCGTAAGTCTCAACTTCTCCATGCTCTATTTCTCTCATAACGATTTGTCCAGAGTCCACAATCTAATGATTCATGTCCTCCCACAGATCGACGACTTCCAGCTACTTAGGCTATTTTAGGTTTGGGAGTTTCAAACTCCTATGCACTCATTCCTCTCAGAGTGCTTTCACCTGGAGTTCACGACCTATTGACACATACCTCCTTAATGATCAACGACTATGCGTGACTTCATCTCTTCAGGCTTCAAGACTTCACAAGTTCGTTCTTCTGTGAACTTCCAAAATATTTAAGGCCTTGTTGATGGGTCTTAAATCCATTGAATCAACAGTAGGAACCAAACCTACCACCGAGGCCCAATTAGACTCTGCAGCATTTAAAAATGGAATGGTTCTCCAAATCTTGTGATCTGGCCAATTTATTGATGGGATTTGTGTTTCCTTGTGAAGGATCCTCCTTCAGTTAGGAATGATCTCTTTTGTATTTTCTCTTTGGTGGGGCTAATATGGGAGATGCAATCTAGTATAAACCAACTTGAAAAACAACAGGATTAAATTTTAACTACTGGGGAAGAGGCTAAGCTTGGGATAACCTGTTTCTCAATGTGTAGACAATTACTATATACCACAGGCCTAATATTAATACATTAACCATGTGAGCATGAAATTACTGTCTGAGAAACTAACTATCAGAAAGAAAGCACATGTGTAATAAGATAATGGAAAGAAAAATAATTCATCTACCATAACCATTCATTACATAATAACACAACGATTTATCTTCATAATTAAAGAAAAGAACATCAAGACATTGCACCAGATAACTTGACAATAGAATTAATTGCTCTTACTCATTACTGCATCATCCATGAAACAGGATAGGAAGTAGTTTTTCTCCAAGTCCAATCACATGCATCTGATGAAAATAGATTTTCTTTGGTCCAAAAGGACTTCTCAATTCATAGTAGTCTCAAAATAATTCTTAGCAGCTAAAAAAAAAGAGGTCTTGCAACAACCATCGACCATTTACTCGTTGTTCGGTGTCTTTATTTATAATATAAAGTTTTAACTAAAACTAACAGCTAAGTGCAGTTTAAATAAAACAAAAGTCGCCACATGGCGTTATCTTCTAACAACTTCTTTAATAGTCATCCTAAGATACTTCTTGGAAAGGGTGACTTCTCTCATATTTAGTCCAGCTAACAAAAATTTCTTCACAAGTTTGAGCCCATGGAAATATGTGTTGTTCCATCGGGACCACATATATTCCCCTGATGTCTACTGCATGCGTTCGGTACTTTACTAAACTGGAGTTCAACTACTGTAGCATGGTTTGGTCTTTGATCGGATGTTCTGCAAATTGTTGCACTTGCCCTGGCCTCGCATCGACTATCTTTGTGGACTCTTTGGTCCATAGTGAATCTTGTTCGACATGCATCTTGACTATGTCACTCAAGTCAATGAAATTATCGAGGGTGCCGAACTCAGGGAGCTCTACATCCTTCATTATTTTGTTAATTTTATCCCAGTGTTTCTTGCACATAGTCCATTTTTCTTAGATCTCCCGATATGGGTCTTGAGACATCTTATCCCAGTACTCGGCTGATCTCTTCATGCGATTAAGACTATTGTTTCCTACCGTCTAAATGCCATGTTTTTCCCTATCTCGGCCCTGCTGGACTACCTCAATGTACTCAAGTCTTTCTACTGCTTGCTGCGCTCTTTCATACCATTGCTCCATCTCCTTGCATGTCGTGAGTGCCATTGGAGTGTCTTCTTAGAACTTAGATATGTTCTCGGTTAATAGGTGTCTTTCCTTCTTGAACTTGTTGTAAAATCTTGTGAACTCACCTCTCAGATACATAGCGGTTTGCGTGGTGCCTTTATATCATTCAACAATATGGAACAAATACTCGAGCATCTTTAGGGCAGTGGCTAGTTCCTTTTCATCCCTCGTGGCTCTATCCAAGGTGGCATATGAGAGTTCCTTTCCTACATCGATTAGTTCAGACGTCCGAGCATCTGTTGTGTTGATCAAGTTCTCCTCTGTGGTAACTAAGATAGAGTGATCCAACAAGATCCTTCTTTTCTTTGTAGTCCTTTGAACAATGGCCTTTCTCTTTTGATTGTAGGAGATTACATAGATATATGCTACCTCATCCTGGCTCTTGTATATATTGATTGCCCCATGTTAGTTTGTTTCCCAAACTATCGGTGGTGTATATTTGTTCAAGATTGGACTCTCGAAATTCCTCACTATGCCTTGTGGGTCCGACTTCTACTTGTCACTTGTCGTGGATTTGAGTATTGGGTAGAATGGAGGTGTCGGGTACAAACTCATTACTTACTTGCTCGTCGGCCGCAGAACTGTTGATTTCCTTTTGCAGGGATCATTTCTTTGTCTCCTCCAGTTCGGGCCCATCATTTGGATCCCCTTCGGTTTCTGATTCATTAGGTTGTTTTTTTTCGAGGCCTCTTTCATCTTCTGTTTCCTTTTGCGATACCTCCTTGTCTTGAACTTTGGGATCAGGGGAAGAAACATTCTCAGTACCTTTTTCCTCTTGGACATGCACTGAGGAGTCATGAGATGGTTCTGGGATTTCATCGTAGTTATATATATGTATAAGTTTTCTAAGGGGATTAGGCGCTCATGTTTCTATTGACACCAGACCTGCCTCTATTTGATTTTTCCTACCCATAGGGGAATTGATTGGCAATGTTGTGGATCTAGTGTTTCCTAACCCGTCAGTGTTCCCAAGGTCTGTGGACTCGGGGCCGCTTGACTCCGTCGGGCTTCGTTCTTGGGTACCAGTTGGAATCGCGGGTGTTATGATAAGGTACGGGTCATCCTACATCCATTTCATTAGTAGTTGGATTTACTGGTACAAAATTTCACCCATCCCTTGTGTATCTTGAATTCCAGGTAAATCCCTAATTTGTACCAGGGATTCTTGATAAAATATTTCCACTTCGATTCCTTCTTGGGGATCACCTATTTCTTCGCCCAATTCAAATTCTACAACTCCTTCTCAGGTCCTGAGAATTTCTTGAGATGTTTTCTCCAAAGACATCACTTTCTCTTCCGAACTCATAGATTTGAACCTAGTTGTTCGATGATCAGCCCTCCTTGACACCACTTCATTCTAATATTGAGTGTTTTTGGTGAAATTTCATCTTTGAATCGATCATGCGCATAAGGCCAACAAGATGATACTTGTGATGCATCTTCTAGGACTTGGCCCTTGGGATCGTGTTTGCGAAATCGACCAGTTTGGAACCAGAATTCTAGTTCACTCATCCCTTCTTGCTTAGCATGTGTGATATATGTGACCATGTAGAAGCCAATATGAAACCCATACAGAATGAAGGCCCTCTTCTTGTCCTTTACTAAAGTGGCATTGTATCCTTGTAGGATGATCTAGTAGAAAATTTCCCCTAACACTATTTGGTCAGGAACATATATGGGTAACAAATGGGGTGCCTCTATGGCTTTGAAAACCCTGATGTAGGTTTTTCATTCATCTAGATACCAGTGACCCACTTTTGATATAACCCTTTTTTCTTCTTCTGACAGCCTAGGGAACTCTTTCCTGAACAAAAAAAAGTAGATGCATGCAATAAACTGGTCACAGATAAGAGCATAGGATTTTTTGTACCTGTTTTCCCATAAGATGCTGAAGTATACATGGACCAGGAGCTCCGAGGAGTGTCAGTTCAAGTTCATTCTAGACGAAATGTTCCTGGCACAGATGATCCCTAACAAATATGAGGCCATGTAGAAGGAGGGGGTTTCCCCTTCTTTCGGCATCTGGGCTTGTCTTGTGCAAGTGCTCAGTTGTTTGGAGATGATGGAACCCCAATTGAATCCCATGCCTTAGATGGCCACCATATAAGCTAGGGGACACCAAGCCTCTGAAAACCGAGAATAATATTTCTCCCCATGCAACCTGTAGAGAACATCCATCAGGTATATGTATGGTTCCCTTAGATTGGTAGTTGGATACCAACCAACAGTCCGGTTCGTGAATTTTTTGTCTTCCCTCCACCACGATGCCATGATTTTGTTGGTATCGTGTGATGCATAAAAACTCAAAATGAAATCAGTGCTAAGCTTTTCTTCCAACTCCCTGAGTTCGTGTTTTCATAACTGTTGGCATGTTGATTACATGAAGACCCATTGGTACATTGGTAAAACTATTGATATGAGTTGTTACAATACATTGGCGCATGGTTAAACATTTGGTATTGGTTTCAAATTGAATGTTGATGGTTTAAAACTATGGCACAACATTGGTTGCGCGCGTTGGTTTATAAAATTACCATTGGTTTCATTGGTTGGGCAAATGACATGATTATTGAACTATACTATAATGAGGTTGAACAACTATGAACACCGGCGGTGGTACTATTGGCAATAACTATTTTGCATGGCAGAGATAAGCTCCACCACCTTCGTATGCTAACATTTATGCCTAGCCCTTATCCTCGTTCACCTCTGTTAGCCCAAATAATCCTTCGTCCACTTTTCTCTTGTGTGTGCTATGATCCAAACCCTGGACTTACCGTGTGCTTGGCTCCATATCACCAGTCATGAAAATCAAGCCAAACGGCAACCAAGCCTTAATGTTATTTGACAATGTCCACAAAGACTTGGAGGAAAATGGGTGGCTCACCTTTGTACAGTGATTTGAGGGTTTTAATTTAGTTGTGGCACAACAGTTCACCCTGACTTTCGATGGCTGTAGAGCCAAGGTGGGCAACATACAGTTGGAAATCGATGAGAAGTTTATTAGTTCTGTTACAGGGTTACCTGCCACAGGCCAGCGTTGGTTCAAAAATTCGAAAGTGGAAGAGGTTCCATGGACACTACTATTCATCTCCCGAAAGGTCACCTCTTGTGACAAAGGTATGACCATATCTATGCTCAAACCACGATGGCATGACCTTTTCTTAATAGTCAAGCAATTCATGACCTGTGAAGGTCGATATGGACTCGTGTTTCTCTACCACCTGCGTTTGTTAATGAAATTTATGCGATACCTGTTGAATATTCCCTTTTACTTCCATCGTAGCCTATATAAAATGTCGAAAAGGTTTAAAAGGGAAAAGGATGACAGTAACCTATTCCACCATGGACTTATTAAACTTATCATTGTTTATCATTGTTTATCATTGATTTTGATCCTGTTTGATTTCAAATGGTATAACAATTTCAAAATTGAATGACTCATTTTCAAATAGCTATTGGATGTTAATGGAATTTAATTCTTAAAAATATTTTCAATCGATTTTAATGTTGATTATGTGTCTTATTTAGACCAGTTACAGAATCACAAGATTCTGTAGCTAGTCTATAGGATTAGACTTTTATCATTTTATTAATAAAGAATCCTTCTAACTTGTTCATTTTTTGTCCTTTTCAGGTAAATTCGAAATTCATGGGACATATTGGACAGGCTAGGGGAATATTTGAGTGTTTTAGTCTTATTTTAGGTTCCTAGTTTAGTTAAACTTGGGATATCTACCCAGATTTATGTAAACAATTTTGATAACTTCCACAGGGAGGTTTTACCCTGTGGAAAACTTATAAATACTTATTATTTTTGTAATAGAGATCATCCTCACTTGTGGGAGAACCAGGCTATGGATTCCTAATACAAACTGAGACAGAAGTTGATGTTCTGCTATAGCTTTCGCTTTCATAATATCAATTTTTTGTTTCAATTTTATGCATGTCATTAGCAAATTGATTATAGACTACTTTTGCTATCATAGTCTTTTGCAGAATGATGTGATTTAATTAATATAATCCATGTCTGATTTCTTTCATTACTTTAAAATACAACAATCATTTTGTTCAGTTAATGAATGACAGATTTCTCTTCTTCATTAATTGAATTATTTTGTATAAGTCTTTGCATACGGGTTTATCTAATTGTGAAGGTTTATAAATAATAATATTGTTGTTATTTTTATGTCTTGTTTGTCCTGTAAACAAACTTAAAGAGCATTGCAGCTATCGTTTATGAGAATCTCCTGGATAATTCGGTGCAGGTTTCCTCCCTCCGATCTGCTAAAACATTCATCATACACAGGGCAAATCTGGAGCATTTCTCCAGGTCAGCTTGTAATTTATTTTCATTAATTTCTTTAGTATAATATTAATATTTTAGTTAGATATATTTGTAGTTTAGGTTTGTAGTTAGAATTAGTATATTAGTTGTTTAGTTTAGTTAGTTTTTTTGTTTTATTTCTGTTCATAAAATTATAAAATCAACAAAAACATCTTTGTCTGTCTTAGGGCAGAATATTAATGAGTTTTTCAGGTTTTATTTAAATCTATAGATTGTGGATATTGTACATTTTGTGAATAAGTTATATTTCAGTTAGTAGTTAGATAGCTAATTAGTTAGAGTTAGTATAGTAGTAGTTAGTAGATTGTATATATAGAATAGTTAGATTAGTTTAGTTTGTTTTAATAATTAGTTTTAGTTTAGTTTGTTTAATAATTAGTTTTAGTTAGATTAGTTTATTAGTTTGTTTTATTTAGTTTTAGTTAGATTAGTTATTGTAGATTAGTTTTCTTTTGTGTTTTCTTAGGACCTTAGATCGGCTAACGGAGCCGCTAAACCCGTTAGGGTGGTTCATCCCAAATGGCTCGGGTTATTAGACAACCCCGAACCGGTTCCACTCTCTCAGTTGACGGACGGTCGATTTCTCCAGTCAACAAATGGCGCTAGAAGGAGGGCCTGAACTTAATTAATGGAACGAGGTGGTCGCAAGAATCCTCCACCACCTAATCGCTCACCTATAGTGACTAGAAGCCATTCAAATGATAATATTCCCCTTCAAACAACAACTACTTCAACTGACGATCCACAGATCACAGTTGAGCTAGCAACCCCTAATCCTACAGCTGGTGACATACAAGAGATTTTCCGCCAATCTCTTATAAAAACACATAGTGCCTTAGCCCATTTGAGGCAACCAAACCGTCCATGGGGTCAACCTTTGGACTTCTCTGATATCAGAGAACAATTAGGTGACACTAACCTCACTATGAATCCTTCAGATCCAATCTTAAATCCTGCTGCAGGAGGATCTGGGATACCTCCTTCACCACCTCCATCATCTCCTTCCTCTTCTAGAGGAGATTCCTCTGACGAAGGTAATTCCCCTTCTCAACCTTCCACACCCACTACCCCAATGGAAAATCAGAACAACCCTAATAGACCCTAGCTTGATTAGGATGCCATAGATATACTTGGAGCTCAAAACCCTTTACCTAAGCATCCGAAGAAATGGCTTCCAAAGTTTGACCCTGACTCAAAACAGATCGCTGAAGATCACATTAAAATTTTTATGTTAGCCATAACACTCCGCAATGTCGAACATGAAGATGTTGTCTATAGGTTGTTCCCTTATACTTTTGAGGGCAATGCATCAACATGGTACTTTTCCCAGCAACCCCATGCCATTGTGTCTTGGGAAAAGTTTGAGTCTTGCATTTTGGAAAAATTCGGAGATGGTAAGCCTCCGGAAGTCCTAGTCATGGATATTTGTAGCTTAAGAATGAACCCAAAAGAAAAAGTTAAAGACTTTAATCAAAGATTCTTAACACTCAAAAACCGAATCCCTACGAATTCCATGCCTGCTGAGAGTCTTATAATAGCTTACTACACTAAAGCTTTGCATCAAAGTATAGTTATTTGGGTTAAATGATCTAAGAAAGCCACATTGTTAGAGGCCTTCGAGGAGGCCGTCCATATTGAAAAAGACATACTTAGTCTTAAAGACTCTTCTAGCAATGAAACTGAAACTAGTGCTTCTTCCAAAAAGAAGATTGAAATACTCCCCAGACCCACTCAAAGTAAAACACAACCTGAAAACTCTGATTTGGAAAACTTAACTAAAGTTGTTCAAAAATTGTCAAATCAAGTTATAGACTTAAAAAGGTCAATCGAAGAAGCTTCCTCGAGTAAAGGGCCTTACAAACCTCCTTTTCGGAATCCTTTTCCCACCAACCGACCTAATCCAACCACCGAAGGCCTAAATCTAGAAAGCCTGCAATGCGCCCTTCAAACAATTATAGAAGCCCAAGATAACTTGATGCCTCCTGAGATTCCTGAGGAGGTAGTTGAACAAGAGACAGTCCAAGAAGAAGAGTCTTCTCCAAACATTTTTGGACACTTCTCGGATAGAATCTTTCAAGCTAACTTTGAGACAGTACACCCCTACAATACCAGGAGTAAGACAAGAAACAAACCTTCTTCCGAAAACACTACAACTTCTCCCCCAAAGCACTCTAAATCAACCGAAATTAAACAGAGTAATGTGAACCCCAACTTAGATTATGATGTTGTTGAAGATCTTAAAAAGTTAAGGGCTAACATTTCTATTTATGAGTTATTGAAGTTTCCATTTTTGTTA
>JZKD02S1577240.1:551611-566966 GCA_000966675.3 Picea glauca
GTATAGTAGTAGTTAGTAGATTGTATATATAGAATAGTTAGATTAGTTTAGTTTGTTTTAATAATTAGTTTTAGTTTAGTTTGTTTAATAATTAGTTTTAGTTAGATTAGTTTATCAGTTTGTTTTATTTAGTTTTAGTTAGATTAGTTATTGTAGATTAGTTTTATTTTGTGTTTTCTTAGGACCTTAGATCGGCTAACGAAGCTGCTAAACCCGTCAGGGTGGTTCATCCCAAATGGCTTGGGTTATTAGACAACCCCGGAACGGTTCCACTCTCTCAGTTGACAGACGGTCGATTTCGCCCATAAACAAACTGTTGGGGAGGACCCCTCTCCTGCTTCTGGTTCTTGCGGCTTTGGCACTCTTGGATATTTTTGGGTGGAGGGTTTCTTTTGAGACATTGTTCCTGCAATTAAAACAACCTTTAAACATGCGTACAAAGTAGCGTTGGGTTGTGAATATAAAAAGGAAGCGTAAAACACCATAAGTGGGTACATACATGTAATGCTTGCTAAGATAGTTGTCTTATATTTACTAAACTTTGGATGACTTCTTCATATTGTTAGCCTTTCTCCTTTGTTTTTTTTGAAATATTTGCCCTGCAGAATAGGATCATACACGATGACTTCGACATCATATAACTGGAGAGACTCTATCTGTCGTATCAACTAGTTAATACGAGTAATAAATGAAAATTCAAAACAAACTACCGTCGGTTCTTTGTAATTAAATTCTAACTAGTTGATGGGGGAGGGGCAGAGGCAGATTCATTGTATCGGCAAGCTTAAACGGTTTCTTTTGATTCGCGCACAAATTATTAGCTAATGCATGATCGACAATTTTATTAACACTTTAAAAGCGTCGTACCTAACGAATTTGAGGATTAAAATGTTTTTTCACGTCGTGTCTTTCCAGCGTGTAGATTGGGGATCGACATTTTAAAATGTAAAATTAATGTGTATTTTATTTTGTAACACCACGATGCCGAAATCACGTCAGGTGTTGGTAGTCGGTGATACCTCTCCTCTCTTTGTGTGACACCTACTTTTTCGTTTTCCTATCAAAGATGAACGGATCGGTCTTCGGTGATACCCCTGTCAAATTTCAATCGCAAAAATAAAGACTTTCGTCTACCGATGCTGATGATGATCGGTGTTCGGTTATTTTAAAATTCTCAAATGATTTTCGTCACCTTTAACTTTTATTGATGTCAGATTCCTAAGTGCATTGGGGAAAGCTTTAGTTTTTTGATTCCTTAATTAGTTTGTTAAGTATCCTCTAATGGTTAAGATGATTCTTTGTTGTATGTTCAAGAAAACTTTAAAAAATTCAAACATGAAAAATAAGTGTAGGTATCAGATTCATACTGAAGGAAAAATAGATAGTGCAAAGGATCAAGTGGTACCCAAAAAGTGAAAAATGGACATAGACTGTTAGGGTGTGTTGAGTGCTCAATAGACCCATGAACTTACCTCTGGATTGGATGACTGTCGATCCTCTTTGCCTAGATCCAATGACTGGGATCTGTTCTTCCCCTCTACGTTCTTCTTATGTCTATACGTGGATCTAGCATTCTAGATCTCTGCCTGCAACTCGATTGAACGACTGTTGTTACTCCACTTGAACTTGCACTTTATCCTGAAATTGGGAAAATTTGTAAGTGTTTAAGGATTTTGGCCCTTGAACCTTCTACTGTGATCCTGCTATATTGGGACGCCTTCGCTTCTTAGGATGTTATCCCTCCTAATATTTCGGATATGGAATAAGTCCTTCTCTATTCACTCTTTTCTCTATCTCTTCTTAGCTTTCAAAATGAATTAGAGCTCCAAAGGGTCTCGGCCCTTCCACTTCCTTAGAAGATTTCCCTCGTTCCCTCTTGGCAACCCGACGGTCGTCCTCCTTGAGCTTGTAAATTGAAACTACTTTACTTATGGTGCACACCTTGCACTCGATGAAGTCTTCCAATGACTTTCAACACTTTGTCTAATTTTTGGCCTAGTGAAATCATTGCACATGTCTTCCTCTGGAATCCTTTTTTATTTCAGGTTCAATAATGCACTCCTTGCATTCTCTCAACGCACACTTGCAGAAATCTACAGAGTATTCAGTAACTCTGAGGTTTCTCTTAATTTTTTTTATTACTCTGGTGTGTCCTCTTAACACGTTATTCTTTGACTCAATAGAGTTCAGATGCACACTATTTGCGCTGGCTACAAAACCTCCAATATTCTATTGTGAAATCCTTTCATAACCTAAGAATCCATAACAATTCTATAACTCATAGACAAATAGAGAAGTCTATCTATCCCCTACAGATGAATTCTAACATGCATCTACATATTCATAAACACACCGACATAGCATTCATTCAATACACATAAACACACAGAAAGTTCATATGCGGAAAAAACTGCTTTCTTTCTATTAAGATGAATGTTTGATTACAATATGTGCAATCTAGACTGTAACAAAGTCTCATCTCTTTCAAAACAAACTATACTACCTCCTATTCAATAACAATACTCCTCCATCCGCCTCATTTGGGAATGCCATCCATCTACCTATACAGGAAGGTCCTAGGGTTCCCTCTAACTACCTCTTATATCGAAGTAAAAGTCACAACTACTCAAGCTCCATTAAATTCAAGGCTGAGAGTGAAATTCCTAGACCTCTCATGATCATTCAGTTTCCGGGCATTTTTCTCTTCTTCAATCATCTGTTCAAAACAGATCTACAGAAAAATGTCAGCTTTTAGATTCCAATTAATTTAAAAAGGTGCGCTATGGTGCTAAGTTGTGCCTCCACACGGGCTTTGATGAAAATGCTCCTACATCATACTTCACTGCTGGGAAAATCATGAACTCATGCTCATGGCTCCCTATGCTATGTTGTTGAGATCCTCTAGGGTCCCATACTTTCTCTTAGAGCTGTTCATTTGCTCCTTTTCCTTGTTTCTTATTTTTCCCTTCTACTCCTGCAGGTTTTCTTCTTTCCCATACTTCTCTGATGACTTCTTCTTGTGCTGCTTCCAACATCAATCTCTTTATCTCCTCTATTTCTTTGTCTAGCTGGTCCACTGGCTAGTTTTCCCCCTACAGTATGCTCTGTTGCCTCTTCTCTCCATCAATTTCCAACTTGACTTGTTGGATAAGATGATTTTTCATTTTTACCCTTCTCTTCAGGGAATCCAACTCTTCAAATAGTTCAACAAGATCCATGCTATCTATTTTTTCATCCTCTATTGTAGGTTCACATTATATAGTTATCCCTTGCTCAGCTCCTTGGCTGAAAATTTTGAGCAGTTCCACCGAATGATCTTCTTTCTCCACCTCTTGGGCACATTGAAATGTGTTCTCTTTCTCCTTTTTACCAATTTGATTAATCTAAACTTTCATGTTATCTTCATCTCCTGTGGCACTAGTAGGACGCTCTGTTGCATACTCCATTTCTGCAGTCTCACCACTAAGTTGTTTCTCAACTTCCGCCTATAACAGATTGACTTCTGTCATCTCCTCTTGTGTTGGTTCAACTCTAACTTCCTCCAACTGCTCCCCAGGCTGGTATGCTCCTCCACCTGTTTCCAATTTGACCTATTGGAGATGCCTACTCTGCATATTTACCCTTCTCTCCAGTGTTTCCATTTCCTCATACAACTCAAAAAAAACTATGTTGTCTACTTCCTCTTTTGATGTAGGCTCCAGTGCTGTAGTCATCTCTTGTTCATCTCCCGAGCTGAAATTTTTGAAAAATTATGTTTAATTCTCTTCTCCTGCAATCTGTGTGACTATCTCCTGGAAGCCATCTTCTAGTTTTGGATTGTCCAACCAATCCTCCAACATCTTCATCTCTTTATCCCATTGAGTGAGCAATTCATCTGAATTCTCCTCTTTTTCTGTTGGGGCAGACATCAATGTCTGCTCCTTCTCCCCCTCTTTCAAAGTCTCTATTAGTTGTCTTTCCTCTGTAGTACCTGCATCACAGGCACAATTAGCCTTAAAAGAATTTGGCCACATGGCCTCTTTTTTGGATTCTTGTTGCACCACCTCCTCATATGAAACACTTGTACTAGCCTATGATGGACTATTTTGAAGGAATATTTGAATTCCCCCAATGATCAAAATGAATTTATGATCCTCCTCTACAAACTCTCCTTGCTGACATGAATGCTCAGCTGAGTCCATGACCTTCAGATAGTATCCTCTCTCCTTCTTTTCCCACCTGGAAATCTGGGATTTCTCTTCTTCCCTCCTGGAAGTCTATGAGATCTTCAACTAATCTCATCTCATTGCCCCCCTGGCAATATGAAAATTCATCTCTTCCCTCCTCGCAGTTTATTAGACCTTTAACTGATGTCACCTCCTCCTCATCACTAAGGTTCCTCCCAATATCTAGTTCATAGATTTGAATCATTTTCTCCTCTATGCCATTGAGGTTTTCAACATGCCTCAACCACTTCCTCATTACTTTTTGATGCCTTCCATCTAACAACTTCTGGACAAGCCAATTCACTTTCCTCTTTAAATGCCACTCATATGTCCAGTGCGCCTTTGTCTCTGACTCCATCTTCAATGTCAGTTGTTCCATTCTTTCCCTTATCTCAATGAGATCTTTGTCAATCTTTGCTTTACTTTTCTGCTTGTGGTCTGCTCCTTGACCACACAGATGGCCTTCAATAACCATATTTTATGTCTTCATCCCTCTTGGCTATCTACCATTTGTTTCACACCTTGCAAAGTCTTTATAGAGCATCAGTACTCTGTCTCTCTTCACCTGTTGTCTACAGGTGAAATTCATCTTCTGATACCATTTGATGTCATGAGATTATCTCTATTCACCTTCTCACCTTTGCCTGCAAACTATAGACAAAATTCATCTCTTGGTACTACTTTATGTAGTCAGACTGTCTCCTTCATCTCCTTCACCTGAAATCTACAGACAAAATTTTATCTCTGATTGCAAGATACTAGATATAATAAATACTTAAAATAGAAATAAAATGCTAGAAGTGGCAGAATAACAGTAATATAACCAGCATAATCTCCACAATAACACAGAAATAATATGAGAACAACAATTGAAATAGCACTTTGATTCAGAAAGAAATGTTCAGAGGCCTCTTCGAGGGGGAAACCTCCAGTCGAGTAATGCTTTGTTACAATAATCTCCAAACTAGGGTTTTCATACCCTCGACCCTTATTTATACTAAATATGTCTATTAAAACAAGCATCTAGAGGAAGACCCTTCTAGAAGTGGAAGCTTCTATTAGGTCTTATTATACCTACCTTATTCTATTTTGTTGAAAGGCCTTATTAATATTGACCTTTATTACATCTGAATACATTGATCTACCTATGTGCGGGTTAGGATCTTGACATGTCCGCCCCCTTAAAAATAGCCTTGTCCTCAAGGCTTGAGATGTGGAAACTGTTGCAGAATAGTAGCTGGTTCCCAAGTGGCATCTGCCGGAGTCATATCTTTCCACTATACTAGCACTTCCTTGATGGTTCTCTAATGCAGGCGATGCTCACGTTGGTCCAAAACGGCTTCTAGCTGTAGCCAAATGGATCCTTCTTCAGCTAACTCTGGAAGGTTGGCTTGAATTTGGCACCTGGTTCCAATCACCTTCTTCAAGCATGAAACATGAAAAACAGGATGTAGCTTCGACTGACTGGGCAGAGCTAACTGATATGCGACTTGTGCCACACACTTGAGAACTTTGTAAGGACCATAAAATTTAGGCACTATCTTCTAACAATGCTTGGCCTTGAGGGAAGTTTTCTTATATGGTTGCAGTCACAGAAACACCTGATCCCCTTCTACAAATTGACGTTCAGAGCGACCTTGATCTGCTTGCTGCTTCATGTGATTCTATGCCATGACCAAGTTCTCTCTAAGGGTATGAAGAATATCCTCTTGGATTGTAAGTGTTTGGTCAACCACCTGGACCTTCGAGGTACCCAATAAGTATGAGAGAACTGAAGGTGGCTTCTGTCCATATACTGCTTCAAAAGGAGTCATGCGAGTGGTTGTATGGTATGTAGTTTTGTACCACCATTCGTCTAGGGGTAACCATTGAGCCCACTGGTGTTGTTTTTCAGAGGCAAAGCATCACAGATATGTTTCCAAACACTTGTTGACAACTTCCATATGACCATCCATTTAGGGATGATAAGCTGAGCTGAGATGCAATTGTGTGCCTTGTAGCTTAAACAGTTCTTTCCAAAAATTGCTTGTGAAAGTTGGGTCATGATCAGAAACAATAGAGTGCGGCATGCCATGAAGCTTGAAGACCTAGTCCATGAAAATTTGAGCCACCATGGATGCAGTAAATGGGTGGTGAAGAGCGCAAAAATGAGCATACTTGGAAAGGCGATCCACCACCACCATTATGAATGATTTATTCCCCGATTTGGGTAAGCTTGTAATAAAGTCCATAGAGATATCCTTCCAAATAGCAGGGGGAATCGGAAGCAGTTGGAGGGTGCCCACAGATTTGATTGTTTCTCCCTTGTTGCGTTGACACACCTCACATTCAACGACAAACTTACAGATGTCCTGTTTCATCCCATCCCAGAAAAAAGAATGTTTGACCCTGTCATATGTTTTGGTGAATCCTGAGTGCCCTGCTGTGGGTGTAGCATGAAGCTTAGAAAGTACTGTGGATTTGAGCTTGGATTGTTTACTTAAATACAAGCAACCTTTGTATCGAAGCTCATCCTAGAGCCAGGAGTACCCTGGGGGAGATGGAGCCTTGTTCTGCAATTCCTGGATCAGATGCAAACTTTTTGGATCTTGAAGCCATTCCTGGCACACAACTTGGAGCCAATCGGGTACAATGAAGGAAAGAGAAAAAAGGGATCCTTCGTCTTCATATTTCTGGGATAGTGCATCCACCATGACATTGTATTTTCCCTTCCTGTAAATGATCTCATAATCATATCCAAAGAGCTTAGTCACCCATTTTTGTTTCTCCTGGGAGGAAATGCGTTGTTCCAGAAAGTACTTGAGGCTTTTATGGTCGGTCTTAATTTGGAAGCGTTGCCCCAAGAGATAAGGACGCCACAGCTCAATGGCATGCAAAATCGCAAACATTTCCTTTTCATAAATGGGTTTGCCCAGATTCCTTTTAGATAGTTGCTTGCTGGTGAAGGTCAAAGGTCGACCCTCTTGCATAAGGAGAATGCTGATTCCTTTTCCTGAGGCATCACAATCCAACACAAAGGTATTTGTGAAATCGGGAAGGGCCAGAATCGGAGTGGTGCACATGGTCGTCTTTAAGGTTTGAAAATCTTGAGCAGCTGCTAGAGTCCAAATGAAAGAGTTCTTTTTGAGGAGAGCCATGAGAGGTGTTGCAGTCTTTCCGTAGTTCTTAACAAACTTGCGATAATACCCTGTTAGGCCCAAAAATCCATGAAATATTTTGAGAATCTTTGGGTGCGGCTAGTCTTGCATAGCTTCAATCATTTTTGGGTCTACCCTGACGCCATCCTTTCCCACCATATGACTCAAGTATTCTACTTCTGAGGCACCAAAAGAACATTTAGATTGTTTCAGGAAAAGTTGGTGCTAAGAGAGTAGGCAAAGAACTTGATCCACATGAGTAAGATGGTCTGTCCAGGTTTTTCTATAGATGAGGATATCATCAAACAAAACTAAGACAAAATGGCGGAGAAAAGGGTGGACGACATGGTTCATGAGGCTCTGGAAGGTGTAGGGGGCATTACACAATCCAAAGGGCATGACCAAAAAATCATAGTGGCCCTCATGAGTGTGAAAGGATATCTTGGGAATGTCTGCCTCTTTCATACATATCTGGTGATAGCCTGAGAAAAGATCAAGTTTGGTAAAGAATTGGGCGCCACTCAATATATCCAGGAGGTCATCAATGGAAGGAATGGGAAAATTGTCTTTGATGGTCAGTTTGTTGAGAGCACGGAAGTCAGGACACATTCTCCAAGAACCTTCTTTCTTCAGCACCATGATGACCGAAGACAAGTAAGGGCTCATACTATGACAGATGACGCCGATAGTAAGGAGTTCCTGGACCATTTTCTCAATTTAATTTTTTTGTGCAAAGGGGTGGCGATATGGACGGATATTGGGGGGAAGGCTTCCTGGAACAAGGGGAATGGAATGATCATGAACACCATGGGAAGGAGGGAGTCTTTGGGGAGTGGAAAATGCCATTTGATGTTTAGAAAGGAGGGCTTGGAGGTCTTGGGGCACTGGGGGTGTCTCTGTGGCTTGCATGGCATGGAGTTGGGCAATGACACCAAAATGATCTTTTTTTAGCAGCTTTTCCATGTGATGGGAACTGATGACCTCAGGTGAACCAACAGTGATGCCTTGGAATTTATATTGGTGGACTTCTTGGTCGAATTACATGGTTAAGTTCTGAAAATCCATGAGAATGGGACCCAAAGTCCTTAGCCAATCTGCACCTAACACAATGTCGCAATCGCCCATGTCAATAGAAAACATATGGGATTTTAGGTGGTAGTCACTTATTTGGAGATGCACATTTTCACAGCGCCCGCCACATTTCATAGAACCACCATTGGCAATCATGATTTGGAAATTGTTGGCAGTATGGATGTAGCAATAGGTTTCTTGGGCAATGTGGTGATGAATAAAATTATGGGTGGTACCACTATCAACCAGAATGATGACCTTTCAGTGCTTGATGTAACCGATTAACTTGAGGGTTTGGGGGGAAAAGAAGCCGATGAGAGCATTGAGGGAAATGATCGGTTCCACTTCGGGAGGGTCGGAGGGAGGGTTTATGTCAGTGATTTATGGTGACTCGGGTACAAGGGGAGTTTCAACATCCTCTTCCAGAATATCCTCAGAGATGGACATAAAAATATTTTGTTCCTTACATTTGTGGCCTGGGAAATATTTGTCATCACAATTATAATAGAGGTCTTTGATTTGGCATTCATCCATTTCAGCCTTGGTCAATTTTTGGATCTTTAATGGAGCGGAGGGAGTAGTGGGGTTTACTGGTTTAGGGAGAGGGATAAAGGAAGGCTTACGGTTTTGAGAGGAAACAATTTGTTGTGCTTCTTTAGCTTTTTTAGTAGCCTCCACCCAACTCGCAGGTCAAGCCATGAGGACATGGGCCCGAATCTCCTCCTTGAGGCCACTGATAAAAAACTCTCGAAAGAAGGCATTAGTCATGCCCTCTATTCGAAAATCCAGGCGCTCAAATGCAGTGATGAAGTCTTCTATTGTTCCTGATTGTTTCAATTTTGTCAAACAACCCAAATTGTTGGTGTCAGTTTCAAAGCGTTCATAAAGCTCAGTCACAAATTGGTTCCAAGCAATATACCCTTGACGAGAAGTTTTTCTCCATTTCCACCATTACCAAAATTCTTGATCTAGATGGAGAACACCATACCGGAGTTTGGCCAAGTCATCTGTAATGTTGTAGATAGAGAAATAATGTTCCATTTGGGTGACCCAACCAGTGGGGTCTAAGCCATCAAATTTGGTTACATCCACCCACGGAAGGTGTATGTCCCGTTGAAAGTGATGGGGTTGTAAGGTATGGGAATGGGAAGAAGTTTCACCTTCAGTATTTGTATGTGCATTAGGAAAAGGGTCATCGGTAGGTATCTTGAGTTTTGTGTAGAGTGATGCAAAGAAAAATTCAAGCTAGATGGTCAGTCCTTGTTTGGCTTCCTCCATTGCAGATTGCACTGATGCATTTATGGTGGTATTGATGGATGTATCATGGGAGGAAATAGTAGCACTGAGTTGTTGCACTTCTTTTTGGGTCTCAAGGAAACTAGATTTCAAGGTGTTGAAGCGAGACTCCAGTTCTTAGCTACGGGTATGGGCCATGAGGATGGGTGAACTGAAAAGGGAGCGGGCGGGGTCAGAAATTTTGGCAGAAAAATGATATGGATGAATGTGATAAGGGAGAAGAGATGAATATAATGGAATAGGTCTCAAATAATGGTGAAAAATTTTTCAAACCCTTTTTTTTTTTACAGTTGCAGGGTTATGCTTCGGTCTGAAGAATGTTGCAGTGCTGAAATCCCCAAATTCTTAACCAGAAAGAAATGTGTATTTACTTGGCAACCCGAACACAGTTGCGTGGTAATAGATCTAGCCAGTTTAATTTGTTTATATTTATGTTCCCCAAGGGTTAGGTATTCAAGGGTTCTACAGACAAGGGTTTTCCCTATGCTATAGCTCTCTGATATACGTGCGGGGTCCAACAGTAGTACTCGGCCCAATATCTTAGGGAACTAACTAAGGAGGATAGACTGTACCCTTAGTCGTACTACCCGACTACCCAGGTACTAGAGACTATCTTCCCGAGTGTTGTTCTCAGTGACACTATAGCAATTCGGTGGCCGATAGGTTTATCTAAAGAGGGCTTCAGGAAATCTAGGCTGATCAGTACACATGTGTTGTCTGATGCGCTACCAATCGAAGGGGTACCAATAGGGGTTACAAGGGTGGCAAACAGATGTGCGCTTAAGAACCACTTGTATTTCCTACGTGTATGAATCCCTCAACTGCGGGTTTATGCACGTAACGATAGATCTCTGTGGCTTAAAGACGTCGGAATACATCTCTACCCTAAAAAAAAAATACCCACAATTTCTACCAAGGAAAGTGCTCTGATACCACTTGCAAGATACCAAATATAATAAATATGCAGAACATAAATAAAATGCTAAAAATGGCAGAATAACAATAATATAACTAGCATAATCTCCACAATAACATAGAAATAATATGAGAATGACAACTGAAATAGCACTTTGATTCAGAAAGCAATGTTTACAGGCCTCTTCAAGGGGGAAACCTCCAGTCGAGCAACACTCTGTTACAATAATATCCAAGCTAGGGTTTTTATACGCTCAACCCTTATTTATACTAAATATGTCTATTAAGAGAAGCATCTAGAGGAAGATCCTTCTAGAAGAAGAAGCTTCTATTAGGTCTTCTTATATCCGCCTTATTCTATTTTATTGAAAGGCCTTATTAATATTGACCTTTATTACATCTGAATACATTGATCTACCTATGTGCGGGTTAGGACCTTAACACTGATACCACTTGATGCAGACCCCCCTTCTCCCCTTGGGGCTTCTCGACCTCCCTATCTAGGATCATTCAAATGAAGGATTCAGATCAACTCTCCGAGCCTTTATTAGACCCCAATCAATCTACATAGGTCCCCTTTCCTTCTTCTTGCAAGTTTCGTCAAACCCACGAGCTCTTTCCTAGCCTCTTCGAAGAAATTAATTAACAGACACTAGCTCCCCTCAGGATGTCCCTTCTTTCACATACGACCTTGGGCTATGTCCTCACAAAAACACGTGATTGCAGAGCGACTAAAAGTGGTTTGAGACCACACCGCTTTTCTCCCTGTAATTCACTAGCCACTTCAACGCGTCCGTTTAGCAATACCATGGTTTCAATTGTGACCCACTCTCAGGATTTTAAAGTCCGAGCACTTCCTGGCCCTGCAATTAAGCATGACCATTGATCTATGAATCTCAGCGATGCCTCTTGATCAATGACTAAAATATATCCTCTTTCTATCTTGTAAACTTCCACTAAACAACCTCTGTCCTCCTTGAGCACGTGCTCCTTAATATCCCAATCTATTGACACATGTCCTCCTCTCAAATCGACAGTTATGATCGATTTCTCCTTTCGGGCTTCAGGAATTTCAATTCTAGACACTCTGCCTTCTCCCATAGTGCTTTTACCCAAAGATGATGATCTCTCGATGCATGTTCCTCACAGATCAACAACTATGGTTCTCTTCGACCCTTCGGGCTTTGGGAGTTTCAAACTCCTGTGCCTGCTCCGTCCAGAAGTGGCTATCTTCCGAAGTGGAAGATCTGTTGATGCCTGTGCTCAATGAACGAATGACCCAGATGAACTTTGGCTCTCCTTCCTTTGGGATTTCTTGTTCAATGCCTTCCATCTTCTTCTAGAGTGGATTTCTACAAAATGGTAGATCTTCTGTCATCCATCTTCCTCAAATCAAAGGCTCAGGTCCTCTTCGATACTTCGGATTTCAAAAGTATCAACTTCTCCATGCTTTGTTTCTCCCAGAGCGATTTGTCTGGAGTCCACGATCTAACGATGCGTTTCCTCCCGTAGATCGATGACTCTCAGCTACTTCCTCTATTCGGGCTTCAATATTTTCAAACTCCTACGCACTCATTCCTATCAGAGTGATTTCACCCAGAGTCCATGATCTATTGACACGTACCTCCTTCACGATCAACCACTATGTGTAACTTCAGCTCTTCAGGCTTCGGGACTTCACAATTTTGTTCTTCTATGCACTTCCAAAATATTTAAGGCTCGTGCACTTACCTATGGATTGGACGACTGTCGATCCTTTGCACCTAGATCCAATGACTGGGATTTGTTCTTCCCCTCTTCCTTCTTCTTCTTTCTAGACATGGATCTAGCAGTCTAGATCTCTCCCTACAACTCGATTCAAAGGTTGTTGTTACTCCTACTGAACTAGCACTTTCTCCCAAAATTGGGAAAATTTCTAAGTGTTCAAAGGTTTTTGGCCCTTGAACCTTCTCCTGTGATCCCGCTATCTTGGGACGCCTTCGTTTCTTAGGACGTTATCCCTCCTAAGATTTGGGACTTGGAATAATTCCTTCTCTATTCACTCTTTTCTCTATTTCTTTTGAGATTTCGAACTGAATCAGAGCTCCAAAGGGTCTCGGCCCTTCCACTTCCTTAGAATATTTCCCTGGTTCCCTCCTGGCAACTCGACGCTCATCCTCCTTGAGATTGTAAAGTAAAACTACTTTACTTATGGCGCACTCCTTGCACTTGATGAATTCTTCCAACGACTTTTTTCAACACTCTGTCTAAGTGTTGGCTTCGTGCAATCATTGCATAGGTCTTCCTCTGGAATCTTGATTTCTTTCAGATTCAATAACGCACTCCTTGCATCCGCTCAATGCACACTTGCGGAAATCTACAAAGTATTATGTAACTCTGAGGTTTCTCTTGATTTTTTTTATTACTCTGGTGTGTCCTCTTGAAACGTTCTTCTTTGACTCAATAGAGTTCATATGCGCACTCTTTGCACTGGCTACAAGACCTCCAATATTATGTTGTGCACTCCTTGCATAGCCTAAGAATCCATAACAACTCTATAACTCATAGATAGATAGCGAAGTCTATATATCCCCTGCAGATAAATTCTAACATGCATCTACAACATTTGTAAACACACACACATAAAATTCATTTGATACAAATAAACACATAGAAAGTTCATATGCGGGAAAACAACTTTCTTTCTATTAATATGAATGTCCGATTACAATATGTGTAGGTTGTACTGTAACAGAGTCTAACCTCTCTCAAAACAAATTATTCTACCTCCTATTCAATAAAAATATTCCTCCAACCGCCTCATTTGGGATTTCCATCCATCTACCTATATAGGAAGGTCCTAGGGTTCCTTCCGACTACCTCTTCTATCGAAGTGATCCGAAATCGGATTCAGAAGCCTGACAGGGCATGACAAATGCTCAAAAATGAAAGTTCTCAGAATCCGACGAAACCAACACCATTGCGTCTGTCTCGTCTTCCTGATTCCGGTGGTATAACTTTTTTGTCAAACAGAGTCCGTATGGAGAAGATATCGCATTCTGCCCGCCAAGCCAAATAGGCAAAATTTTTGGATGCTGACTGTACCTGTCCGTACAGTCCGTACAGGACACGTGTCAGTCCGTATAGGACACGTGGCAGCACCAGGAGACAACATGTGGCAGGTCCGTACGATGACACGTGGCAGGTCCATACAGGACACGTGGCAGCCTCTGGTAGTGACACGTGTTAGGCAGTTTTGGTGTTTTGGGTGTACAGTTGGACCAATCCCGAGGTGACATGTGTCACCACTGGAAGGGTGACACGTGGCATGGGATGACGTCAACATCGTACGGCAAGTGACGTGGCAGGCTGACCGAGCAAATGTACGGCAGGTGACATGGATGAATCGACAAGTGACACGTGGCATCATTTGGGTGAATCAACAAGTGACATGTGGCATGCATCGATTGGATGTGAGGGTGCCACGTTGCCCAATCACAGGCTGCCATGTGGCACCCTAGTTTTTTCCAATATGGCCTATATCAAAAGTTTTTTTGGTGTCACCAAGGATCGAAACCGCAACCTCCTCCACAGCAATGCCTTTGTAATGAGTCTCCAACCATGTGACCACCGGATATTGCTTGTTATACGTATGAATTTAAATTTATTTAAATTTATATATTTGTGTATTGCGCGGGGGGTAGGGTCGGGGCTCAGCCTCGACCCCCAGTTTTATACATGCCGTGAGATCGTGTATTGGGCGCGGGAGTTATGGGGACCATTAAAACACGCGGTTAAATAGTTATGGCACTAGCCGTGGGCCTATGCCACGTATTTATTATATGCCCATGCGACCTGGTGTCAACACATACAAAGGCCAGCACTTAGCCTACGGCTAGCGCTTGGCCATATCATAAGTGCATATGACCACCTAAAGGGGGCACGCGCTAGGCCAAGGGGGGATAGCGCCTTTCATAACTATAATATAGTTTTAAAGTGGGGTTTTGTAACCACTTTTGGGTTTTTAATGTTAATTAACCCCTTTTTAATGTAATTGACTCATTTTTGGGAGTTATTGGGCATTTTTAGAGCCTAAATTCGTGGAGGAAGTTGGAGATGGATAACCAACTTCCCCACTATTTAACCAAGGACATTTTGAGCCCAAAGGGGACATCTTTGGAGAGCAATCAGAGTAGAGATGCTGAGAGGAAGCCAAGTGAAAGCTAGTTTGAGGCAGGGAGACCGTTGAGGAGGAGATGATGTCGGACGATTTCTGAGAGCTCCGGACATCCATTTCGCATGCCGTCTTTTGCGCATGGTTATAGAGATCTAGGAGAACATGACCAGATCAGTCTGGAAGCCATTTGGAATTGTAAAGATGTACTATTGAGCTTTCGAAAAGAAATAAAGAAGCCTCCCCCACAGAGAAAAGGCCCAGAGACGTAGGCAAAGTTTTGCCGAACTCCGTTATCAACCTGTGCATTATGGTTTGTTGTTTTTCATTGCATTTTAGATCTGCAATTATGTTAATGTCTGTATAATTCCTTTTCTTTTCTCTTTCTTTCGTTAAGTTTCCCAATGGTCAATTAATTCATGGAAATAAAAACTCAACCATAAGTCATTTGAAAAATCCCGATGGATCAAGTGGTATCAGAGCTAGTTGACGTTTGGATTTGAGTTTTGCATGTTAACCAGGGAAAAGCTACAGCGTGGTGAAGGCGATATTGTTGCAGAGAATCCATTAATTGGATT
>JZKD02S1577240.1:567147-590571 GCA_000966675.3 Picea glauca
ATGAAATGCCATTGTTAAAACTTGATGTAAAATTTGAGTTGCCCATATATGATGGTGAAGTGAATGCAGAAAAACTTGATAACTGGATCAGACAGATGGAGGTATACTGTAGTGTACAACAGATCAAGGAGGAGGCCACACAAATCCAGTTGGCATGTTTGAGACTTGCAGGTACAGCTCTTATCTGGTGGTAGAGCAAGTTGCAAAAAGGAACACAAAAATGTGGTTAATGTATTTCCATCATGGAAGGATTTCATTTCTACACTTAGGAAATAGTTTTATCCTTTGGGTTATAAAGAAAAAGCAATAATTGAATGGAAATATTTAAAACTAAGAAAAGGACAAACAGTGCAAGAATACACCGATGGATTTAGAAAGATGGCATTAATGTTAGACATTCCTTTGCAAACACAAGAAACCCTTATGAAGTATATAGGAGGTTTGCCTGCACATATTAGAAACAATGTTTTCATGTTTGGACCCACTAACCTTGATGAGGCTTCTGTTCAAGCTACGTATATTGAAGCAGGGAAGGCGGGTGTGTCAGGGGAATCGTCGTCTTCAAGGAAAGAGGACAAGAGGAAGAGGTATGGCAATGGAAAGAATGCAAATGCAGTGTCAAATAAGGAAGAAAATCCCTCTTGCAAGCATTGCAAGAAAGAAGGACATGATGAGGAGAGATGTTGGCAGTTGCATCCCAAGAAGAGGCCAAAGTGGTTCAAAGGAAAGAAGGGAATGCAAACGGTGGCGACGACATCAAAACCCATAGAATTGGGATCAGATTCAGGTGATGAAAAGATCTCATTGGTTGGTAGGAGAGGTAACAATGGTGAAGATATTGATTGTAGAAGCAAGTTGTTTCATATAAGAGTAATCATGCGACACATTAAGGTCGATACATTAATTGACAGTGGATCTCAATCTAATCTAATCTCATAAAAGTTGGTTAAGAAATTGGGATTAAAAACACAAACGCATCATAGGCCTTACACACTTAAATGGATGAGCAATCATAATCAAATGCACATAACAAAACAGTGCACAATCAAATTTGCAATTTCATCTAAGTATGTGGATGAAGTAACTTGTGATGTTGTTTCATTAAGAGAATGTGGAATGATCTTAGGTAGTCCATACTTGTTTGATCGTAAGGCAATCTTCTACAGAACAAAGAATCAATATCAGTTCACTAAAGCAGGTCATGATTATGTGGTTCATGTTCATCATGTTAAAGCAAATACAACACTTCAAACAAGGGAACAATTAACGAATGTAGTTGTTTCAAATGAAGTAATTGATCTTAAGCAAGAACAAGATATGGTTGTTAAATGGAAAATCAATCATAGGTTGCTTCAAGATAAGCTCATGTCGTGCAAATATTTAAAGTATTTCAGCTCATTTGCAGTCATATTCTTGATACTGTCATTAGCAATGTTTTCTACATGGATGATAGCAGCTTCAGTAAGATGTGACAGGGTTGCAATGGCTAACAATATACTGTCAGTTGTCATGATTGTGTTACAGATGATCGTGATGAGACAGGTGCACAGGACAGAGTTCAGAGACAGAGAGCAAGCCGGGTGGCCTATCCTAAGCTTGTTGACTGATCAGTAACCTTTTGGGGACCAAAAGGTCTTATTGTGGGGAGGTGTGATCCGAAATCGGATTCAGAAGCCTGACATGGCATGAAAAATGCTAAAAAATGAAAGTGCTCAGAATCCGATGAAACCAACACCATTGCGTCCATCTCATCTTCCTGATTCCGGTGGTATAATTTTTTTTGTCAAACAGAGTCCATATGGAGAAGATATCGCATTATGTCCGCCAAGCCAAACAGGCAAAATTTTTGGATGCTGACTGTACCTGTCCGTACAGTTCGTACAGGACACGTGTCAGTCCATACAGGACACGTGGCAGCACCAGGAGATGACACATGGCAGGTCCGTACGATGACATGTGGCAAGTCCGTACAGGACACGTGGCAGCCTCCGGCAGTGACACATGTAAGCCAGTTTTGGTGTTTTGGGTATACGGTTGGACCAATATCGAGGTGACACGTGTCACCACTGGAAGGGTGACACATGGCACAGGATGACGTCAGCATCGTACGGAAAGTGACGTGGCAGGATGATCAAGCAGATGTACGGCAGGTGATGTGGATGAATCGAAAAGTGACACATGGCATCATTTGGGTGAATCAGTAAGTGACACGTGGCATGCATCGATTGGATGTGAGGGTGCCACGTGGCCCAATCATGGGTTGCCACGTGGCACCCCAGTTTTTTCCAATATGGCCTATCTCAAAAGTTTTTTTGGTGTCACCGGGGATCGAACCCGCGACCTCCTCCACAACAACGCCTTTGTAATGAGTCTCCAACCATGTGACCACCGGATATTGCTTGCTATACGTATGAATTTAAATTTATTTAAATTTATATATTTGTGTATTGCGCGGGTGGTAGGGCCGAGGCTCAGCCCCGACCGTCGGTTTTATACATGCCGTGAGACCGTGTATTGGGCACGAGAGTTATGGGGACCGTTAAAACGTGTGGTCAAACAGTGATGGCACTAGCCATGGGCCTATGCCACAGATTTATTATATGCCCATGCGACCTGGTGTCAACGCATACAAAGGCCAACGCTTAGCCTACGACTAGTACTTGGCCATATCATAAGTGAATATGACCACCTAAAGGGGGCGCACGCTAGGCCAAGGGGAGCTAGCACCTGTCATAACTATAATATAGTTTTAAAGTGGGTTTTTTTAACCACTTTTGGGTTTTTAATGTTAATTAACCCCTTTTTAATGTAATTAACTCATTTTTGGGAGTTATTGGGCATTTTTAGAGCCTAAATTCGTGGAGGAAGTTGGAGATGGATAACCAACTTCCCCACTATTTAACCAAGGCCATTTTGAGGCCAAAGGGGACATCTTTGGAGAGCAATCAGAGCAGAGATGCTGAGAGGAAGCCAAGTCAAAGCCAGTTTGAGGTAGGGAGACCGTTGAGGAGGAGATGCTGTCAGACGATTTCTGAGAGCTCTGGACATCCGTTTCACGTGCCGTCTTTTGCACATGGTTCTAGATATCTAGGCGAACATGACTAGATCAGTCTGGAAGCCATTTGGAATTGTAAATATTTTCTATTGATCTTTCGAAAAGAAATAAAGAAGCCTCCCCCACAGAGAAAAGGCCCGGAGACGTAGGCAAAGTTGTGTCGAACTCCCTTATCAACCTGTGCATTATGGTTTGTTGTTTTTCATTGCATTTCAGATCTGCAATTATGTTAATGGCTGTATAATTCCTTTTCTTTTCTCGTTCTTTCATTAAGTTTCCCAATGGTCAATTAATTCATGCAAATAAAAACTCAACCATAAGTCATTCGAAAAATCCTGACGGATCACGAAGTAACAACTAGAAACTACTCAAGATCCGTTACATTCAAGACTAAGAGTGAAACTCACATACCTCTTGTGATCATTCAGTTTCTGAGCATTTCTCTCTTCTTCAATCATCTGTTCAAAACAGATCTACAGAAAAATTCCAGCTTTTAGATTCCAATTAATTTAAAAAGGCACGTTATGGCGTTGAGTTGTCCCTGTAACGCCCCTGTCCATCAACCCCTATCAAGTAACGCTACCTAAATACATTTTATTCTACAACTATCTCTTATTCCAATTTGTAACATCCCCGACCATCAACAAGCAAGGCAACGCCACTTCTGAACACACACACACACACACACACACACACACACACACACACACACACATATATATATGTATGTATGTATGTACATACATACATACATACATACATACATACATATATACATATACATATATATATATATATATATATATATATATATATAACATGCATTTCTAATGAATTTAAAACAAATAACACAGAGTTATTGCTACCATACAGACTCAAATGGAATTGGCAGTAATTCCTACATGCAACGGAACACATGATAACATTTCAAGAATCACAGACATGCATAACATACATAATTAAGCACATAAATGATACTTATCTTTTAACTGGAGTAAAACCACCAACTGTGTGCAAACCTTCCACGAACCTCCCAGCCTTAGACCACACTTCTCATCACTCTCAACAGTAGGTCACCCCTGAGCTGGGACTAAACTCCACTGGGCAAGGGATTCCTAGTGTAGGCAAGGTCAATAGGAAAGTCACATAGTTTAAGAGGAAGGATTCTCTCCCAGGAGCCACTTACGCCCACTGCTCATACACTCTCATTCCCCACATTCCTATCCCACCCTAGGAGTATACACCTTCACTATCACACAACCCATCAGTTTCTCCACCTCCAATACCTTGGGCTTTAGCAACAAGCTGGGCTAAAATTACCAAAGCTCCATAGAAACTACATGACTCCCTCCAAGAGAACTCACCTCCTCAACAAAATCTCTCACCTGGAGAGAGTTTCTCAAAGGCCTCACAACCTGCTCCTTCAATCCACAACCACCTCTCTCACCTGGAGAGAGAGTTTCTCATAAGCCTGAGAACCTGCTTCTTCAACCACGGGCTTGAAAACCCGCCTCTTCAAACCACACTATCTAAGTCAGGTAAGGCAAGGGACAGCTCAGTAAATTATTGAGGTGGAAAATGGTCACAAGTTCAGCAATTGCATAAATGGCTGGCTGCGGGCTTGCTCAGTGTGTGAGTGAACTCGTGAGGAGAAAATGGGGTAGACTGGTCTAGCCTAGCCAAGATGGTGAAAGCATGAGAGCCAAAACTCTCTGCATGAACCCCATCCGTGAGTGCCTGCATGAGTGCCAACAACAAGAATTCCCCCCTTAATTCTGCATGTTCCTGAGCCAACACCTTTCGCTCATGAAGCATGTTCCTTTCCATTTGGAAGTCATTCCCTCTTCCCAAAGTAACTTAGGATAAAACATATCCTTCTAATCAACTTTTGGAATAATAATAAATTATTATTCCCTTGGACTTAAGCCCTTAGGCTTAGCCCCTATTTCCAACCTCTGAGCCCCCTCTCCCTTACCCATCCTAGTGGAGCTTAGTCCCCCATACTCTTCCTTCATGGTCAATCTACACATAATGATGTTTTTATATTAATAATATGAATATTTACATGTACAAAACAAGCTCCTAGCCTTTAATAGCTAGGCTCTCCAACCTACTAAAACATAATCCTACCATCTTATAGTTGCTCAGATCATCAGCCTAAAAAACATGTTTACAATTCATAATAAAAATGGGGCTCGTCCTTGGGGTATTGCAATACCATCCCCTTATTTTTTCACTCTCCTCAGTGCAACTTATTTACACAACATCAACAAGATTTTCAAAATATTAAAAAAGATGCAAGTATTCTTCCTGCATAGCATCCTCATGCTCCCATGTCATGTCCTCAGGAACGTACCAAGTCCATTGGACCTTTACAATCCCTATGGCTTGATTATGGAGTTGTTTTCTCTTCTGGTCCAATATGCGCACCAGATGCACTTGCAAGACGCCTTCTTTCTCCACCTGAATCACATTCCAATCAATAGCATGATTATCATCATGTATATATTTCTAAAGCAATGAAACATGAAATACATTATGTACAGTCATGGATTCAGGTAATGCAAGCATATATGCAACTAGTACAATCCTTTCTAGGATTTCAAATGGCCCACAATATTTGGCTGCCAACTGGGAACAGTTTCCCAGCTTCAGGGAACTTTTGTTGGCTTTCACTTTCAAGAAAACATGATCACCCACTTTAAACTCCCTACGGGTTTTGTTCTTATCAGCATAAATTTTCTACCTGTCTTGGGAAACCTTCAAATTATGCTTAATATTCAGCATTTGATCTTTCATTTCTTTGAGCATATCTAGCCCAACCACTTCCTTATTAGCTGGGTTATCCCATTTTATTGGTGTGTTGCACTTTTTTCCATAAAGTGCTTCAAATGGGCTCATCTTTAGTGATGCTTGATACCCATTGTTGTAGGCAAATTCTACCAAGTGTAGGTAGTCTTCCCATTTCAATGGTTTTTCCATCACATACATCCTTAGAATATCTTATATCACTTGGTTCACCCTCTCCGTCTTCCCATCAGAGTCAGAGTGATAGGTTGTGCTGAAGTTCAGATTCATTCCAAACCCTTTGAATAACCCTTTCCATAATTTTGAGGTGAATTTCGAGTCTCTGTCAGACACAATTGTCTTGGGAATATCATGAAATTGTGCTACTTCCCTCATATAGATATGGACAACATTATCTTCCTTGTGAGTGGTATTCAATGGAATAAAATGGGCAGCTTTCCTAAGCTTATCTACCACCACCATGATGGAATCATGTTGCTTGCTGGTTCTGGGCAATCCTATGATGAAATCCATTGTCACCACTTCCCACTTCCACTCAGGAATGGGAAATGGTTGTAGCAACCTTGTTGGGTGCCTATGTTCAGCCTTGAGCTTCTGACACTCCATACATCTGGTGATGTATTCTACAATTGCTTCTTCATACCTGGCCAAAAGTAATGGTTCTTGACTGCTGCCACCATTTTTTGATATCCAGGGTGCCCAACATAAGGCACATTATGCATTTCCTTGAAGATCATTATTCTCAACTCTTGGGAATTAGGTACATAAATTATGTTTTTGTAAAAGAGTGTTCCATCAGCTTCCAATTTATAATTTTCCACTTTTTGAAGCATCTCACCTTGTTGTAGCTTTTCTACCAATTCCATGTACTGCAAATCTACATTTGCAACTTCCAAAATTCTTCCCTTAATATCTGTTTGATACATGTTAATGGTCCTGGCATGTAGTTCATGCACTCTTCTGCTGAGTGCATCAACCACTTTGTTCTCCTTTCCTTTGATATGCTTGATATCAAAGTCATACTCACAAAGGAATTACAACCATCTACTCTTCCTAACTTTCAAGGTTGGTTTATCAAACAAATAATTCATACCGTTATGGTCTATCCTCAGTTCAAACCTCCTTCCCATGAGGTAGTGCCTCCATTTATTCAAGGTGTGCACTATGGTTTCCAACTCCAAATCATGAGTTGCATAGTTTTTTTCATGATCCTTCATATTTATGGATTCATAACATATTACAAACCCATTCTGGCCAAGGACTCCTCCAATTCCTTCTTTGCATGCATTTGTACACACTACAAAATCTTCATTTGGATCTACAATCCTCGGGATTGGAGCACTGGTTAACAATTGCTTCAATCGTTGGAATCTTCTCTTTCACATTCTTTTGTCCATTGAAATTTCTTCTCCTTCATTTGCAAGGAAGTGATGGGGTGATCTATCCATGAGAACCCTACAATGAACCTTCTGTAATATCCATCTAGACCCATAAAGGATCTGACTTATGTCACATTCTTCGGTGCTGAACATTTTCTAATGGCTTTTATCTTCTCAGGATCCACAACTATCCCATCCTTTGAAATGATATGTACCAAATAGTGGATTTTGTTTTGATAAAATGAGCACTTGCTCAATTTGGCATACAGTTGGTGCTCTCTTAGCACTTGCAACACCATCCTCATATTTTTTTCATGCTCTTCCTCCAAATTGGAATACACCTGGATGTCATCCAAAAGGACTATGACAAACTTGTCTAGATATTCTCTGAATACACCATTTATTAGGCACATGAAAATATCGTGTGCATTTGATAGCCCAAATGGCACCACTATGAATTCATAATGACCATAACTTGTTCTGAAGGCGGTCTTGTTGATGTCTTCATCCTTTATCCTTACCTGGTGGTACCCTGACCTGAGATCTATTTTTGAAAATATCTTGGCATCCTTCAACTGATCAAAGAGATCATCAATCCTTGGCAAGGGATACTTGTTCTTAATAGTCACTTTATTCAATTGTCTGAAATCGATGCACAATCTCAATGTCCCATATTTCTTTTTCACGAATAGGACTGGGGCACCCCAAGGTGATACACTTGGGTGTATATACCCCTTCTTCAAAAGCTCTTCAAGCTGCAATTGCAGTTCTTTTAGCTCTGGTGTACTAATTCTGTAATGAGTTTTTGACACCGGAGCTGCTCTAGGCATTAGGTTTATAGAGAAATCAATATCTCTCTTCAGGGGTAGTCTAGGTACCTCCTGGAATAAATCTTCAAAATATTTTAATGCTGGATGGCCTTCAATATTTGACACCTTATCCTTAGGTGCTTCTTCCATATGAGCTACAAATATTTGACAGCCCTTCCTGTAACCCTTCTTCAGTTGCATTGCTGAGATTTCTCTTATAGTAACTTCCCTTGGAATTCCCTGTACTTTCCTTGGGTTTCCTTCCTCATCCAGGCAAGTGAATGCCTTGTTACAACATTCTAAGATGGTATGGTGCTGGTCCAACCAATCCATCCCAATTAGAAAAGACTTAACCAATTCAACAACCTTTCTCTTGGCTCTTGTAGTCAGCTGCACTAACCAAGATTTTCCATACTTGCTTCTTGGAAAATGAAAACTTTCCACCATTCAAGAATCTATATAACTATGACTAGCTCCTGAATCAATTAAAATAGTAAAGGTTTGGTTTTTGATCATACCTTCAACTTCAATCATGTGTGATTGAAACTCAGCTTGATTGTTGTCCAGGGCTTCATAGATCCTTGGTATTCTACTGCCCATGTCCTCCATTGTTTCTGTCTATTGAACATTTTTGACAACTCTCACTTTTTCATTTCTATGGGGGCAATCTATGTACCTACGATTTCATTTACAACCCCAACATTCCATAGGTATAGGTGGTTGTGTTGGAATTTTCCCACCTACTTCAGCCTTCCCAGGCTCTCTAAAACTTGGTTGTCCTTAAGGACTATTTCTGAAAAAGGATGGCTTAGTTCCCTTCTTCCTCTGATCCATATTGAATTTCTTCTTGTCTTCCCAAGCCTTCTGGAGAGTGTAATTTTCTCTCTGTTGGTCATATCAACATTTTTCTCTACTTATAGTTTCTTCCATAGTTTTAGGACCATCATACTATATCTTGTCACTAATGGGAGATGGTAGTCCACTCAGATACCTTTGAATTTTAACAGTATCATCTTTGATGAAAGGAACATACTTCAACAATTCCAAAAACCTTCGTTCATAGTCATCAATGGTCATGCTACCTAGCTTGAGTTAAAAGAACTCTTTCATCTTTCTATCATAGTATCTCTTAGTCAAGTATTTATTTTTGAAATACTTCTTGAATTCCTTCCAAGTAACATTTTTCTTTTTTATGTGTTGCACCTGCAAAAGTTGATCCCAACACATGAATTCCTTTCCTTTCAGTTTATACATTGCAATTATCCCTTCTACATGAGAGGAATAATTCTTCAGTTGGAATTATTTCCTCATGCCAAGGAGCCATGTCTCAGTATCTTCCTCCTTCTGATGCTCTCCATAAAACATAGGAGTTTTAATCTTGTTCATTTCACCCTTCAGTTCATACTCCATATCTCCTATGCTTTCTGGTAGGAGATGGGATTGAACTACTATGTTCCCTTCTCTTGGAGTGATCTTGGGAGTGATGATGGTGTCTGCCAACACTCCTTGATATCCTCTTCTCATCAGGGAACCTGCCACTTTATGATTTACTAGAGTCGCTCTCCTTATCCAATTTATTTTATATGCTTTCCAAACTCTATATCAACTTTATGTTGAATTCTCCCTGTGGATCCCTGGATTTCATGAGCTTCTTGTTATCTGCTCGGTGAGTCTGGACATATTTCTACAATCCCTTAATGGTTTTCATCATGTTTCTCTCCTTATCTATCTATTCTCTATGTCCATTGGATTTTTATCCTTCAACTCCCAAATGTACATCCATTCCTCTAGCTTCATTCTCTGAACTGGAAGAATTATTTACCTCCTCCATTTCGGTTTGGTTTTGAAAATCGTTATCTCTGAAAACACAATTGTAGTCAACTGAAATTTTTTAGGCCATCAGTCCTTAACAAATTTGACAGTATTCATAAACCAATCTGATTCAGAGAAAAAATTTGTATTCCATTTTCTGCAATTATCGATCAATCAAGAATCCCCACAATTTTTTTCTTTCTGATTTCTGATCTCTTTTGCAATAATTTTCAGGAACTAGCACCTTCCTCTTATACCCCAACCAAGTGACCATAGGTTGTGGCTAAGTTCTAGATCGATAGGCGCTTACTCGATACCTCAGGCCTCTGACTTTGGAATCTTTCAAAGCAAATCTCAAAATCTCTTGGAGTTCCAGATTAATGAACTCACGAAGTAGGGTGGATCAACAGTTCACAACTACCCAGCATCTAACGATTGAAGACCACTGTGGAATTTCAAGCATCTTAGATTCGGGACTTCATACCTTTGAAGCTTTGGAGCTTTGGGAATTCAGACTTCAGAAGTTTTTGCATCAACACACCTCACTTCTCTCGAACCGTTAATCTCTGAACACATCCATGTCAACTTTGGTGACGTCATTACGTCTCGTCACCTTGGTGTTATGAAACTTTTGGAAGCTCTTCCTTTCATTCCCTTATGAACCATTTTTCCGGAGTTTAAAGTCTTTGGACTTCACAACTGGCTCCACGCGTCCTCTAGACCCAAAGATTCCATACTTGAACTAAGATGCTGAATAGTCACATCACTTAATGCCTTTCAAATTGTGGGGGCATGCATCGACGGTTTGGAGTAACCCACCTTTCATCCCACAATTCTTCTGATGATGACATGTAACCCCCTGGTAAAACCATGGCTTGGATTGTGGGACCGCCTTGGGAAATTAACTCCCGTGTAACTTGGATCCCCGTAATGCCCCCTGGCTGTAGATATTGATGTATCGTGATCAACACCCATGTGGGACCACTGTATATTGACCTTAATAATATGTTATGTAACCTCAGGGTCCCAATAACCATGCTCATAAGGAATGCCACATGGTGGAATACTAGTGGATGACACGTGGCCCAATCAGATGGGTGTCACATGTCACGTTCCATATGGAATTTCAATATTCCATGGGTTTGAAACCCACTGACACATGCCACACAACCCATCTGTCCACGTCAATCCAAGTGACATCATCATGCCACGTTACTCCAAAATTTCGGGCTTCGGAAGTTTTTATGCCTGCTTCCTTCCAGTCTCCTGAATTTTGAATTTTCGAACTTATTTACCCTCCAAGTCCACATAGTACACCTATCAAAATTCCAAGTGGGGGAACATGGAAGGTATAGGAGAGGTCCATGTCACCTCTAGGAGATGTCCTCATGACTCACCGCTTTGGCTCTTCGGGGCTTTGCAGCTTCGGGAGTTCTCTGTCCTTCATACCGCGCCATAACTTCCACCCTTGGATTGATCCAATGATCGAGCTCATGTCCCTGATCTACAGTGTAGATATACTTCGGGGACTTTGGGCTTCAGTAGTTTCAACCTATCCAAACTTGTTTTCTCCCGAAGTGATTTCACCCAAAGTCCATGGATTTCTGCCAACTATCCTCTCTCTCAAATCAATGACACAGACGAACTCCATTACTTCATGGATTTTCAAAGGAACTCACGGCTAACTGCTCGCAATGTTTCCATATCTAATGGTCGAGAATTGTCCTCCTTCTCCAGAATAGATCCTACGACCCACATTACTCTACAACCCAATAGCATTTATGTTGTGGTTTTATAATAAAACTACACCTCCTGAGCTTTGTAACACAGAAAAGGTAACCTCTTGGCACTCAGTAATGTTCTAAGGTTCGAAACCGGTTCCTCTTGACACAATTTCCACATGAAACCTTGGTTCTGAACTTGAATTTTGTCCATTTTGACAACAATTCTTTTCCAAAACTTTTTCTTCAACTTCCACTAACATGTCCCATCCAAGATCAGTTTTGAAACCTTGGCTTTGATACCAATTTGGAAATCCCCTGACCATCGACCCCTGCCGGGTAATGCTACCCAAATACCTTGTCTTCTACAACTAGCTCTGATACCAATTTGTAATGTCTTCGGCTATCAACAGGTCGAGAAACGCTACTGCGAAACACACACACACACACACACACACATATAACATGCATTTCTAATGAATTTAAAACAAATAACACAGATTTACTGCTACCATACATAATCAAATGGAATTGACAGTAATTCCTACATGCAACGGAACACATGATAACATTTCAATAATCATAGACATGTATAACATACATAATTAGGCACATAAATTATACTTATCTTTTATTTGGAGTAAAAACACCAACTGCATGCAAACCTTCCATGAACCTCCCAACCTTATACCACACTGCTCATCACTCTTAGTAGTAGGTCCCCCCCGAGCTGGGACTAAACTCCACTGGGCAAGGGATTCCTAGGCTAGGCAAGGTCAATAGGAAATTCACACAGTTTAAGAGAAAGGATTCTCTCCTAGGATCCACGTACACCCACTACTCACAGACTCTCATTCCCCACATGCTTGTCCCACCCCAGGAGTATACACCTTCACTATCACATAGTCCATCAGTTGCTCCACCTCCCTTATCTTGGGCTTCTACCAGAATTCTCAGATCTCTGTAGCAGCTACAGGACTCCCTCCAATATAACTCACCTCCTTATCACACTCTCTCACCTGGAGAGAGTTGCTCACATGCCTGACAACCTGCTTCAATCCACAACCACCTCTCTCACCTAGAGAGAGAGTTGCTCACAGGCTTGAAAGCTTATTTCTTCAACCATGAGCTTGACAACCCGCCTCTTCAAAATACAATAGCTAAGTTAGGTAAGGCAAGGGATGGCTTAGTAAATTACAAAGGTGCAAAATGGTCACAAGTTCAATAATTGCATAAATGGTTGGTTGCGGGATTTCTCAGTGTGTGAGTGAACTCTTGAGGAGAAAATGGGGCAAACTGGTCTAGCCTAGCCAAGATGGTGAAAGATTGAGAGCCAAATATCTTTGCATGAACCTCATCCGTGAGTGCCTGTGTGAGTGCCAACAACAAGAATTTCCCCCTTAAGTCTGCATGTGCCTAAGCTGACACCTGTCACTCATGAAGCACGTTCCTTTCCATTTGGAAGTCATTCCCTCTTCCCAAAGGAATTAGGATAAAAACATATCGTTCTAATCAACTTTTGGAATAATAATAAACTACTATTTCCTTGGACTTAATCCCTTAGGCTTAGCCCCTCTTTCCAACATCTCAACCCCCTCTCCCTTGTTGATATTATGGTAGATACGGGAGGTATTTACCCCCACGTGTAAACCTGACGAGAATAGAATACTCCGGAAAGAAAGAAGAAACCCTAATGAATTGGATAATAACCCTAGAAGACATATCGGCTCAAGAGGATAATTTATATTAGGTTATTAGCCTCCAAGAGAAGAAGTCAGCCAGACAAATTAACATATACTGAACAAACAAATACCCAGAATGAGAAGTCGGCCCAGGCAGTTAGCTAGAATTAGTATAAATACAGGAGGCCAGTTCTCATTTTGGAAGGCAGTCTCAGAATTCTAGAGCAACAACATGTGCGCACTGCAGTGCCCAGTCTTATGAGCAGGTTTGAGGAGAGTTGCCATTGGAACTGTTGCAGCTAGCATATCACGTTTGGCTTGGACTATCTCTTGGTTAGGGTTTAGACTATCTGATCATCTCTTGTTGATGCGTTATCCTTGGGGAAAGGTGTGCTACCCTTTGTTTGGCTATCTAGCCTAGGGTTTGCTTCCAGAATTATTCTCTGTCAAGGTTAAGGTGCTCGGAGGGTGGCTTCGGCCTATGGTTGGGTGAAAATAGTGATATTGTCAATGGTAAAATGAGCACATACATTATATTCTAACAGGTTATGGGCCCACACATCCTTCATTCATTCTAACCACTAGAAGGAAACATAGCCGTAAGGATATTAAGCTCGTTGAAGAACTACCACTAGGGTTTCTAGCAGGAGTAGTCACCATAGCATTGCTGCTAGGGTTACTAGAAGGTGTAGTTGTAGAAACCCTAATCCTCTTGTTGAGGCACCTTAAATGAAGGGATTAACCTAATCTCTAGATAGATTAGTGCACCCTAGCCTAACACATCTTTTGCTACTCTCAGAAAGCCAAGACATGAAGTTTGAGCTTTTGGTCAAATCTAGGGTTGACCAAGTCAAAGCATCCATGACTTACTCTATGAAGTTAGAGAGAAAGTTAGATGGAGATTCTAACTTTAGAGCATGGAAGACAAGTATTGATCTCATCCTTGCCAAGAATAAAGTGTTGGATATCATGAAAGGAAAGATCGTGAAACCTGAGTTTGAAGAAGGGAAAGAGAAGGAACCATAGAACGTTACAGTTATAGAGAAGTTCAAATACGGTGACATCAATTCCATGAGTATCATAGTGGATTCTATAAAATACCACTTGATACCCTACATCTCCCATCTTGACTTATCGAAAAAGATGTACGATGTCCTAACGAACCTCTTCTCAGTCAGAAACATTGGACAAGTAATGAGTCTGAAGAATGAGCTCCGTGACATGAAGATGAATGACGATGACAACATAACATAATACTTTGTGTGAATATCTCAATTAAGAGATCAACTATGAGCTATTGAAGAGATCATTTCAGAGAATAAATTGGTAAACATAGTACTCAATGGTCTTCCCAAGACATGGGATGCATTTGCCACAAGCATGAACACAAGGAAGGAGTATCCTACATTTGAAGAACTTTGGACTTGTTGTTCTCAAGAAGAATCCAAGATCAGTGCAAAAGAGAAACCCCAAAGGAAGTACGATGATCATGCCTTCACAGCAAGATTTAAGAATTTCATGAACAAAAGGAAGTTTGGTTCAAGGAGGAAGCCAAATAAAGAGAAAGACATTTCAGAAGTACAATGCTTCAACTGTCGAAAGTATGGTCACTCCAAGAATCATTGTCCCGAGCTAAATAAAAGGAAGGAGAAACATGAAGCATCAGTTGTCGAAGAAAAGAAACCCACAAAGAAGACTAAGTAGGATGAAAGAAACTTCTTCTTTTGAAGGTAACAATACTCTTCTTAGTTCTTGTACAGATCTTGTTTGCATAAGTCTCTGTACATATTGTGTATATCTATCTCTTAAAAGATAATATGTTCCAAGAGGAACTATATCTATGGAAGAACAACAAGATAAGGATTTCTATCACTATACAAGAAAGGATGAAATATATCAAATAAATCTTGTGGAAACTATTACAAGATAAGCCGAAATTAGAATCAATCTTGAAGAAACCTAGAAGAAAGAAGTCAAAAATCAAGAGAAAGTTGGAGAAAGACTTATGATGATTTGCAGAAGACAATAAGGATGTAGACGGAAATGTGGACTCTCCTATATGGAGGGAGCCAATTATATATCACCATAAAGAAGAGCATGTATTCATACATGAAGCAAGGATTAGGAGGGAGCTAATCCTGTGATCCATTAAAGATGATGAGGTATATATCCATGGTAGAAAACATGAAAATTAATACGTGTTTAGTTTGACCTTAGAAGAAGTCTTCTTCAAAGAGAATCCTTAAAGTATCCCTGGTTTTCCATTCACATCCATGATCCTATGATGAAAGGAAAAAGTGGAATCTTTAGGGCATGGAATCTATAAGAAACTCCATTGACCCAAGAGATAAAGAAAAACATGAAGAAGAACATGAATATTCCAAGAAAGAAAGAGAAGCCAGAACAACTAGTCATTGTATTGAGAATCACAAGATTACCAGCCTAATATGAACTCACTAAAATCAATCAAGCAGAGGAACTGAAAGTCGTGATGAAGAACAGTGTATGGAAGACTTATGAATGAAAGCATTGCGAGCTCTAAAAATAGAGGTTCTCCCATATGGAGGGAGAAGACTATGATGGTTACTTGTTCCAGTAAACTAGACATATCTCTACATGAGTCATTATATCATCTGCAACATCCATGAGTTAGAATTCTACATCAGATAAATGCAAAGAATGTTCTCCAAAGAAATTGAATAGAGAGCGTATGAAAACCAACCTCAAGACTTTGAAGCATACCATAAAGAGACCCTTGTAATGAATATGGAAGAAGATAACCTTGTGGGGAACCTCCAGTGCACATCAGAAGTGTGGTGAAGATTTTCTATAACAAAGATATTGTATCAAGATGATTACTCAGTAGATCAGATCTCATGATGACAGAAGAAGTGTCACATGCATATGTTCCAGTGTTCCAAACAATGATATACTTTATTGATCAGAGCTACATGAAGCCTTCAGAGAGAAACCAGTGTTCCAAACTGAAGTATATTTGAAATCAATCATCAAATTATCTATGATGAAGTCCAGAAAGGATAAAGTGGTTCTCCAATACATATCTCCATAAATGAGCAATTAAGAAAACATTTTGGTAAAGCTTATATCCAAGATGAAAGAGTTTGCGTACTCAAGTTAGAGCTCGTGGAGACAACTTCCTTATTGAAAAAGGAATAGATGACTCCCAGGTTGGGAGGGAGCACTGATATGTATTGATTTATGGATAGTCATTTTTCAGTTCAAAAAATGGTCCAGGATGAGTTGTTTCCTTTCCAGTTCAGAAAGTGGATTGAGATTTCTGACGGACAGACATTTTCCAGTTCGGAAAATGGTCTAGATTGTTGATGTACCATAGACAATGACTTCCCATTTTGGTTAACATGGGGAGTGGTCTAGGGCAGTCTCTCTTCTTGGGGATTACTCAAGAAGACTGGCCCGCCTCGCCGGACAGCGATTTCTCATTGTGGTTAACATGAGGAATGGTCTATTTTGGAGTTTGGTACAAGACAGTCTTTTCCTCTTGTGGTTAACAAGGGAAATGGTTTGTACAACCATTCCTTAGGGTGTATTCATTCTCTCTAGGCTTCACTTTGTTTAGTGTCGGAGAAATGGCCTAGGGTGGGGAATGGTTCATAAATCAGGGACAAACATGCCTTAGGGAAGACACATTATCTCCAGGTTACACTTTGTTTAGTGTCAAAGGAATGGCCCAGAGTGGGGAATGGTCCAGGCTCAGAAATCAGGACAATTATTCTTCCTTGCTTGAGAAGAATAGTCCAAATAGATCATCATTGATGTCTTACCTTTTGAGGGAATATTCTCTTCCACGATCTCACATATGTGAATGGAAGAATGGTCCATATGATTCATTTTATATCATAACATTGTTTCTGTGCAAGTTTATATCAGATGATTGCTATGAAGATTGTATGACAATAGATATATACTATTGTGGTGGATGTGTTCCATTCTTTGATCAAGTACTTGTGTGTTACTTGGTGTGGTAGTGTACCATTGGATTGTAGTTATGTACTACTATGGATAGACACAATTGTGTTCTATTTTATTCTGATTGCCTTGACGACTATCAACAATATTGGAAATGATTATCAGCTAGATGGATGATCAAAGAACAAAGATTTCCCAGGCAGAAAATGGTTCAGAACATTTACTCTTCTAGGACATATGTCAAAATTAGAAGGATGGCTCTTGTATCACTTTGTGGTGTGAGTGACTTATCCATAATCATGTATAATTACTTAGATGGAGTATGTTTTTGAGAGTTGATACAGATGATGATATTGATGGTGATGATGGTTCTCATGATCTAGTCATGAGATAGTCTATGTTAATGCTACCGGGTGAATGGTATGTTCATGCTCAAGACCATTACCTATAATACCTCCCTAGCTAGGAGGGAGTGTTGATATAATGGTAGCTGCGGAAGGTATTTACCTCCACGTGTAAACCTAACAAGAATATAATACTCTGGAAAGCAAGAAGAAACCCTAATGAGTTGGCTAATAACCCTAGAAGATATATCGGCTCAAGAGGATAATTTATATTAGGTTATTAGCCTCCAAGAGAAGAAGTCGCCCAGAAGAATTAATATATATTGAACAGACAGATACCCAAAATGAGAATTCGGCCTAGGTAGTTAGCCAGAATTTGTATAAATACGGGAGGTCAGTTCTCATTCTGGTAGGCAGTCTCAGAATTGCAGAGAAATAACTTGTGCACACTGCATTGCCCAATCTTGTGTGGGGGTTTGAGGAGAGCTGCCATTATAGCTGTTGTAGCTAGCATATCACGTTTGGCTTGGACTATCTCTTGGGTATGGTTTGGACTATCTAATCATCTCTTGTTGATGTGTTATCCTTGGGGAAAGGTGCGCTACCCTTTGTTTGGCTATCTAGACTAGGGTTTGCTTCCAAAATGATTCTCTGTCAAGGTTAAGGTGCTCGAAGGGTGGCTTCGGCCTATGGTTGGGTGACAATAGTGATATTTTCAATGGTAAAATGAGCACATCCATTATATTCTAACATCCCTTACCCAACCTAGTGGAGCTTATTCCCCCATACTCTTCCTTCATGGTCGGTCTACACGCACCAATGTTTTTATATTAATAATATGAATATTTACATGTACAAAAAAATATCCTGGCCTTTAACACCCAGGCTCTCCGACCTACTAACACATAATCCTACCAACTTAGAATTGATCGGCACCAACCTACAAAACATGTTTACAATTAATAATACAATTGGGGCTTGTCCTTGGGGTATTATAGTCCCTCCACGTGGGATTTGCTAACGATTCTCCTACATCAAACATGTATTGGCCAAGAAACTTACATCTTCTCGAGCTTCTTCATTGTTCCCCATCTCATTGGATTGATTCTACTTGGTTATTTTCTTCTTTGTTTTCTTTCTTTTTCCTTATTTTAGATTATTTTCCCTCCAAATATGTTTCCACCTCCCCCTTATGATCTTTACATATTATATCACTTACATCTCTATTAGCCAACTTTGACCTCCAATAAAATTAATATTAATATCTAATAAATTAAATTAAAATAAAGAGGTTTGAAACTTACACCTCTCTCGAGCTATAATGATTTTATCAATTTATGAAAGAGGTTAAATATTGTTCACAATGTATTGAGGTTGTGTTGGTTATAATATTAGAGGTATGTTGATGTTGTCAAATAGTATACAACAACAAACACCATGTGACACTGTCTCAAAAGAAATATACAGTTAAACTTGACATGATACATCAAATATCTAGATAGTGTATGCAAATGTCACCATTTATCTATATAGCATTCATCCCACAACTTTTTCCAGGAAAAAAAATTTGCTCAATTATATTATATCATATAATTTTTTTACAAAATACCAAAGCTTCTCCAAAGTGTTTTCCACATCTTTTCAAGGAGATATAGTCAAAACTGTTCATTAGAGACCTTTACAAAAAAAATTCAGTCATCTTCAAAGAGTCTTCAGGAAATCCTTAGAAATAGAAATCAGATACCACTTCAAGTAGAAGGATCTATTCTTATTCTTACCAACATAAACAAAAAGGAAAAAAAAATAACAAAAAAGCTCCAAGAGACTAAGCTGACTAGTACATGAGAACCCAAGGAAAAAGTTAATGGATTTTGAATTGTCTCCTTGGACCAGTCACACCATTGGACCACTTTTGGTAATATAGATTACCTTCAATATCCTCCAAATCTTTCTTAGATAAAGAATTAGCTTCAATGTTGAAGTTTCTATATATGTGTTGAAAAGTAATTTTGCGGAAACTCCCAGCCAGCTTTGAAATTCTAGCTTTCTAGCCCTCCAAAGTGCTCACCTATAAGCTTCCATCTTTTTTTAGCCATTCGATTACCACATTTGAGTCACCTAGTAAATATAGATCAGAAAGTAATAAATACTCGACAAGCCATAGTGAAGCCCAAGCCCCCAAGAGTTCCTCTTTTGCATTGGTTCCTTTGTCGCAATTGAGCCTCCATTTTTAGGCAGTCTTCTTTTGTACTTTAATAATGCCCCGAGCACCACACATACTACCATCCCTCCTGGCTGCACCATCAAACCATGCAAGCGTTGAGTTTATATTGGCAGAGATCAAAATATCCTTTGGTAGCTTGTCTTTTGGGTAAGAAATGTTACATAGAGGAAGAACTAAAATCTTATAGATCATTGTGTGCACCGACGGACTAGTATCCTCAAACAGAGATTTATTCCTCTCTTGCCAGATATACCAAATGGAATAGGTTTCTATATAAGAAGGATCAGATTTATCCCTAATCCATTTCTGCATACATTTCAGGCAGGAAATAAAAATGTGACTAACAGATTCACATTCTGATTTACATAGTGAACAACATCCCAGACTAGTCCATTTCTGAAGAGTGTCCCAGGTTAATATTTTACCTTCCAGGACCAACCACACAAATAATTTTACCTTTAGTTGTATATTCCACTTCCATAATTTTTGTTTCCAGAAATCAACTTTCGATAATCCTTTTGCCGAGATAACACTCAACTAAAGTTTATTGGCCAAAGGTTTTCATCCCACAACTAAAACATATATATTTTTATAAATACTATAAAACAAATTTAACATCGTCTTCAATTTTCTATGAATGAGATTCATCCTTCACTTCATTTTATCTATGATCTATCCCTATACAACATTCACCCAACCACTAAAACATATATAACTTCAAAAATCCTATGCACAAATTTAGCCTTGATGTCAATTTTCTATGAACTAGATTTAGCCTTTGCTACCAACAATTATGACACACAAAAGATGAAATTAATATCATTTCCCTGTTAATATATTATTCATGGAGCAGATACCAAATCTTTTGTGAAATCCGATCTTTGGTGAGAGCCAATCTAGCCAGTTGTCTTTCACATGGATGCATGGTTGACCGTCGGATATACATATACACTGGTTCATTCCATCTTTCCATTGCATCTAATCAAAAGGAATAAAACCATATAGGAGCAGAGCAAGAGCTAGTGATTTCAGGTGCGTTTGTAGGAAAAAATGAAAATGAGAGTGAAGGGGATCAATCTCATGGCATTGGGCTTCTGGGCGAGTGTCATACTGGTTCTCATGTCAGGTGGAGGAGTTGGAGATTACAAGAACTACACAGTTGGAGAATCATTGGGATGGTACGACAATATCATGAAGCCCAGTGTTGATTATGCCAAGTGGGATGCCGGCAAGAATTTCAGCCTGGGAGACTTTTTAAGTGAGTTACAACACAAATCGAATCCATTCACATTCATTCTAAAACCTTGAAATTCTAATGTGTTCCCGTTTCTGTTGTTGTTTGTGTAGTATTCAATGCCGACATGAACCATACAATAATTCATACTTTCAACCAATCCACGTACAATACCTGTGACCTCCTTGATGCCTCGGACAACACCATCGAGTGGGCGTGTTAGCGCCTAAGCATGTAGGGGGGGTATTTTTCCTCATCGGCGACCCCATTTAGCAAAAATATGGCAAGAAGTGGGGTAAATACCCACTTACCCTAAGTTTGGGGCACAAACACACGTTTCGTTAAGCGGAAAGAAAATCTGGGTGACCTGAATCTGTGCACCTAGATCTACGGTCAGGGTTGGATTCCGGAGCCCCATCAACATTCTACCTTTAAAGCGGAGGGGGGGGGGGGTTGGAATTAGTCACACATATCTCAACGGCCTAGATTGGGAAGGCAATATCTGCGGCTGAGGATTGATTTCGGACCCCCACCCCCCCCGCCGTTCTATCTTTAATAAGGGGGGGGTCCAGAATGGGTGGTTTCATGTGGGCCCCCCTAAAAGCCCCTTGTCACATCTCTGAATCCCTTCTCTTATCGCCTTCTGCCATGTGTCTTCCACTCAACACCATTATGGATTACCTTTTTTCCCATTTCCTCACTCCCTGACCTGTCACATTGCGTCCTCCCTATCACCTTCTTGTGGCACATTGCCTCATCATCTGGTGTCATAGCCTCTATTTCTTCACCACCTGGTGCTTCCACCTTAGCACCTCTCATCTTACCCTCACAGTGTTGATTCCATCGCCCCCATAATACCCTCATCCACATCCGCCATAGGAGTCCCCTCGCAGCAGTCCAACAAAGCAACAAAATCCAAAGGGAGACTGCCACATCCTGCAGGTGCAGATTTGACCAAGCCATGCCTGATCTCGAGAAAGCAGTTATTGAGGCAGTTGATGGTGGTTGAACGTCGTCTCCTTCCATAAATAGAAGGCTAGGAAAGGACACATCGTAGAGGCATATTGTCAGTGTATCCTGACAAGGATTGCATCTAATAGAAGACTGCATGGGAAGTCTGCACAACATCTGCATGTGCAGCCTAATAGAGAAGCTTCTTGACATCAAGCATTGAACTCATGACATGACCGTGCCTTCAATGCCTGGGTCAATTCCAAGTATATGTAGGATGTTTTGCCATTTTTTTAGGTATCGATGGTAGAGCAAATCTCCCGACTATAAAGCTTTAACAAAGCCTCTAGTTCTCTGGTTATAGAATGATATTTTGAGATTTATTGTTTAATGGCAGCCTGTCTCCTCCTTTCCTTTTTCCTCTGAATCTGAAGCCCAAGTATGGATGATACAGTCGGGTGTTGTTATAACTATATAATGCATGTTTGATTGCATTAGTTTTGCAACGTTTGAGGTTTACTTTGAAGTTTCTCTGGTCTGATAGGATCTCATATCTCAGACTTTTTCCCTTTATTTTCTTTCACTTACTCGCCACTATGCAAATTTACTAACTTAAGTTAGATCAAGACCTCACATGTCCTTACTGTTCCAACCCAGTTTTCTGAGTGAGTGATATTGCTCTGAGTTTACTTCCATTCAATCACCCCCTTTTAACAAATCATGACATAAACTGATGGGCCTCAGGCTTACTCCTACTACAATCCAGGAGTGACTTCTGATGCCAACATTTTTGGCGTCGTTTCCAGAGACGAAGTTGAAAATTTTCCTTGGGATTGAACAACATCGAGCCTCTAATTTTGAAGGCGCATCAGGCATTAGAGCCCTATGAGATTGCTACTGTGCACCTGGTGAATCCATTGTGAAGACTCCACTATGGCGAACCTGTTGTTTTAGTTGTGGCTTCCATAGATAGACACACGCGGTCCCATCCATAGCTACCTCTTGCTACACCTAAAGTTGATCTGGAGGTGATTATTAGAAAAGGGAAGGCCTCTCAAGGAGAAACTTCCACCGCTACACCAGGTAATCTACCATCTCCTTCTGTAGAAACACCATTTTCTTCTTCTCGGTTTCCTAGCAAACCTTTTTCTGAAGTTTCCCGTTTCCTGAATTTCGAGAGTGTTCCTGTTGAGTTTTCCCCTCTTGGTTTGGGATTGGAGGGAGAAATCCTTATCACTCCCCTCTCTGCTGAAGTTGTATTGTTAAACCCTAATATTGGATCATTACCCCTTAATTGGGGCATATTATATTAGTAATTTTATTTTATTTATGTCAACTTTAAGCCATTAGTTCTAATTATACCTCCTAGTCTCCTATATATACCAAGGAGACATTTTCATTTTGAATCATCTTGTACTTGAACATTTAAGTGGGGTAAAAGGAGGTTTCCCCCTCGA
>JZKD02S1577240.1:624239-644330 GCA_000966675.3 Picea glauca
ATCATGTCATTATTATTATTGGATTAAATCCCCATTGTGGATTAATCATGTCATTATTATTATTATTTTTATTGGATTAATCCCCATTGAGGATTAATCATGTCGGTAATTGTATGAGGAACAAATCCCCTTTTGTGGATTGGTCATCGGACAATTATAAAGTGCAGAATAAGAAGTTGGCCCCAACATTTATAATGGAAGGGCCATAATTAATTAAAGGTGGGTTTACCCACCCAGAGTGAGAGTTCGGCCCTGCCAGATGGTGACTCTTCACACGTGCCAGATTGATATAAATAAGAGGCTAGTGCCTCACTTCTTACCCACACTTCACTTGCTCATTCTCTTATGAGGCAAGATGCAATTACAAGTTGGAGAGAGGAGAAGAAGGGTGGTGCATCTCTTGAGGAGGACTTTTCTATATTGGTTTGAGTTATCTCTTGAACATTGTATAAGCTATTTATGATAAGGAAGTTTTGCTGGGTTTTCTTCCCCTAGAGGGCTTCCCGGGATAAATGTTGTGTCTCTTGTGGATGTGTATTTCTCAGTGATCTTGTTATTATGATTCTCTTATTTATTGAAATGCAAAGAACTATGATAATGGCATAAACATTAACACTTAATAAAATCCTTCTTCTCCAACTCTCTCTCTCTTTCTTATATTTTTGTGGTGTACTTTATTCATGCATTGTTCATCAATGTTCTTGTGATTCATTTCATGGAAAATTGATTGATTGATTGGTATGATTTATCTCCTCCTCTCTCAGCATCAAGCCTTCTAGATATCAACCCTCAAGATATGGATTATTTCCAATATAGATTAATTTGGTGGCCAAAGACTACACCTAGCCTTTACCTCTCAACTACAAGCATGTTGCATGCAAGGGTAGAGCATGTGTTGGGTCATTTCATGCTTGCACCCATCCTTCTTAACATTGGGGATTTAAGACCTAGGGTTCATCCAGAGTTGACCAACACAACCCCCAAAGCATTGACATATCAATCTCCAGCCAAGGTTGAAGAAGGTCTCACCTGAGATGCTATGAAGATCACACAGAACATATATTATTATGTCGAGGATGAAGGGTTAAGCACATAAAGATCCATCCAGGTTGAAATTCATATAATGCATTGCAAGTTACTTTAACAGATGACAAAACATAATGGAAGAAACACATTCATTCATACACATAATTGACATATCATAGGTTCTGAATCAGTAAAACTTTATTATCATCCTCATTCCATCAGTCACATGCATGCATTAAGAAAATCATATATCGACAACAATGGGGTCTCACATTCCCTTAGATAATTATCCATATTTACAATACATTATGCCATGTGAATCCTTTAAAACCTTTAACATATGACATACTCATACTTACATCTAGAGACATTACAATACTACAGAGGCTCAGAGCGAGCCACTGAACTAGCCTTTGAACAATGAACAACTAACAATAACCCAATGAATCAACCCTTCCTTTGTCATCCTTGCTTCCTTTTATATCCTTCTCAACTCCGGTGCTCTATCTCTTTCAATTCTTCTCGACTTGCTCTTCTAACTAATAGTCTCACACACTTCTGTCACCTACATGAATTCCACGTAGCCTTTCTAGAATTAGAGCAATCTTAACTACCTGGCCAACTAATCTCCTTTATGCTCCACGTTCCCTTGTGTTGTTGGCCGTAATCATTCATGGATATTTCTTGAAGATTCTTTTCTTGATTCTAGCCCACATATTCTTGATTTATGGCATGCATCCCAAAACTCAGATTGACACACATGGGAATAATTGGATGTGGTGTGCATTAACAAAACTTGTCAAAACTTAATCTGTCAAACACTTCTTGTCACTCCTTGTTCATCTTCTTAGGCATGTGAAAAAATGGAACGAGTTTGCACAACTTCGTTTATGTGCACATGAGATATTTACCCAAAACTTTGGGTGCCAATAGCATGCTTCGAAATAGTCCATATAGCAACTCAATAATGAGCAAAATATAAAAAATAAGGCCAACCCAGAAGACCATCTAAGAAGCCAAATTTATGGGATGGGACCCTTGAGGAGCATTACCTCACTAGAAAAGATCCACCCTAACCCAATAAGAGTGACAAACTCTAAACCCCCCTTCATGGCCCCTAAAGAAGCATCTCTAGGTCCACCCCAAGGAAAGGAAGAAGACATAACACCCCAACTATTGGAATATTGAGAGGGGACGAGGATGAATCAGTATGAGCATTATTACCACTTTTAACCACTATATGTGTGTGTGTGTGTGTGTGTGTGAAATTTACCAACAGTATATCATCAGTATATCATGAGAATATAAACATAAGGAATATCACATCAAGTACACAATACACCATAATTTACGTGGAAACCCAAACGGTAGAAAACCAAAGATTTCTTTCTTATATATACCAAGAATACATTCATAAGAAGCACCAACTTCCCAATTATCCAACACCAACTACAAGGAGGCACCAACCACATGATTTACAGGCACCAACCTGAAGGAAGATACAACTCCCTTAATTCTATGGCTCTAACCAAAATGAGGCTACAACCCCCTAATTCTCAGGCTCCAACTTGATGGAAGCTCCAACTCCCTATGTTCTCCAACACCAACAAGAAGGAGTATACAACCCCATTTTCTTGCCCCATCTTGTCACCCTGAAATATAAATGTAGACCAATTGTCACTACCACAATCACTGCCACTGTCACTGCCACTACCACTGCCACTGTCACATCAACCTATAACTTGTCAACCTATCATTGTATCCAGTCTGTCACATCATCTTGTCAATCTATCACAGTCACCGATACTCAACCCGGTCCTCTCACATGGATCATATACCAAGGACACCTCTCAACTAGATTTCCAACATCACCAACACATACCCCTACCAATCATGTACCAAACCATCAACCGTGTACCAAAACAAGTGCATCAACCATGCACCAATACCTATACCAAACTATGAATCAACCATGCACCAACACCTATGATAAATCGTGCATCAACCATGCACCACAACTGTACCAAACCGTGCATCAGCCATGCACCAACACCTATACTAAATCATACATCAACCATGCACCATAACATGTACCATATGTTTCAACCATCAACCATGTACAACAACACCATACCAAGTATCAATCATGTACCATACCATGTATCAACCATGTACATCAACACATGTACCATACCATGTACCAACAATGTATCTCAACCATATACCATGCCATACACTATGTACCATAGGATATATCAAGTAACTACTATCAATGGTGTACCTCAACCAAATACCAACATCACCAAGAGATGTATCTCATACATGTGTTTTCATATACCAAGTGTAATCCTCAACAATGTATCAATATCAATGGCAACCACACCATGTGCCAATGCTTCAAGAGGATACCAATAATAAGCCTCAAGGATATAACATCATCAACATGTAGCCAAACCAGATACCAATATATCAATACAACTAAGATGTACTACTAATCAATGTACCATACCAATGTCACCAAGATGTACCATGCATCAACTAGACATGCCTCTCAAGCATGTACAATACCATCACCAAGCATAAGATATAATCACATAATCATACATGTAACTTGTAGCTGACTTGCTATATTTTAGCACTGACCTCTAACTTTGTCACAACCTTCAGCAGCCTGGTACCAACATATGTACCAGATTTGTCTTAGCCTCGTAGGACTAAGACTCCCTGTCACATGGGGCCTCACATGGCATCCATTAGGCAACCCGCGAGGGTGCCTCTCATGACACCCTCAATCTAACCCACGAGGGCCTACCAAATTAGGGTTATAGAAAAACCCTTGCACTCTGCAGCTCCAAAAATTTTACTCTTTCCTCACACTTTCTCCACTACCTCATACTTGCCATCAGATTCACCAATAGACCAAAATACTAGACCATAACATTCTCACAAGATAGATATTCAATATAAGTGCAAGTACTTATGAGAGACTCCTTGAGGTGTATTTATACTTTTTTTAGGTAACCTCTTTCCTTATTCTTAGGGATTCTTGACTTTCTTGTTACAACCACTTTACCCATTCATTAATTTACTTGTAACTGATTAGGGGCTTCTTGACCATTCTTCGGGGCTTCCAACTTCTCAAGGGAGTATCTCCCTAATTGTGAGGAACCACTTGGCGTACTACCTATCAGCAGAAACAACATGATAAGGAATATCCATATGTGAGTGTCTTACCTGCATTTACATTGTCCTTCATGTCGATATTCCTCAACCAACTTTGGGTACCATAACCACACCTCCAGGGATTCATGTACACTTCATAAAATGCACCTAACACATATGTTTCCATCAACCACTCCATTAATGATAAATAACTCACCATCAATCTCAACCACGTCTCTAGGGATTCCAGATTTCAACAAGGGTTGAAATCAATCTCTAAGGGTTGACATCAATAACAACCAATTGTACAACAATCTCCCCCTTTGGAATTGATAGGAACACCAACATCGATGGAAACACTGATGGAAACATTGATTCTCCAACACTCATGTTGCCCCTTTGACCATTGCTCCTCATCAATGTTTCTCACTCTCCCCCTTTAACATCAAAGGAAAAGGGTATCTCTCCTTGGGGTTTCTCCCCCTATCTCCATGCATCTATTATTTATCTTTGTTTCCATGCATTTGTTATTTCTCTTCATATGTTTCTCTCCTCATACTCTTCTTCTCTTGTGACTTTCCATGAAAGTATACCTTCTCTGAACAATCCTTCTTTAACTTCATTTGATGGATCTTACTCTTTTGATCTTTCTCTTTCTCTTCCTTTGACATCATTGGAAAAGGGTAACTCTCATTTGTTCTCTCTATCCCCATGCATGCAAGCCTCTACTTTTCTCTTCATGGTGCTTCCTCATGTAAAACTCTGATGTATATGATAAGCATTCAAAAATACTCTTTACCTGTATTCTTCAAGTATTTTGCGTGTCTCCCCTATATGCATGTTATTGATCTTCCTTTCTGAATCTCTTGATGATTTCTCTTCTTTTAACTTCTCTGCAAGATGTCATGTAGATCAATGTAGGGCTACCTATAAGTTTTTTCTTTCCTCTCTTCTAGTGATTGTTAATTGTACATTGGTGCTTCCTCTTGTAACTCTTTGACATATATAAAAAGCATTCATCTCTTGATTTATTCATTCACTTGTCATCATCATTTTTCAATGATTTTCTTTTGATGATTAATTGTTTCTCTTTCCTTGTTTTTTCATGCCTTTCACTGCTTGTCTTTATGTGACCAACTAATTCCAATTGATTCCACTGATTTCAATTGTAAATACACTGCTATGTATTTTCTCTAACCACTTTTTTTGGTACCTACTAAGTATCCATCTCTATCCATATTTCACAAACTATCCATAACCTTGCTACTCAATTATCCAAAATGTTGACCCATCTATCATTGTATTATCATGAAGAATTCACGACTGCAATTGATCATCACACATTCTTATTTCTTCAAACCAAATTAAATGTGTCCACTAGTCTTATCTATCTGCAAATCAAAATTTTCATGCCTGGAGCAACCTGTGTTGAATATATCCCTTCTTGAATACATACATGGAATACAATCATAAAATTATGTCTGTGTAATTGCCAAATGATACCTGTGTGGGAACACTGCTTCACAATTGATCAATCTGTCATTATGTACTTATGTTATCTTACTGCTCTGAATTTGTCTCTACAAATACTTCAACGTACTTGAAGGATGGTTCTTTGATATGTAGTAGCTACTACACTAACTCCCCCTGTTTAATATTCATATTCACTGAGACTCTCCAAATTGGGTGGTTCAAAAAAAATCCACTTTGATGTAGAGTAATGTTCCTCCTCATTTGCAGACTCATCATCTCTTTGAATTGTGACTTATTCCTTTCTGCATGTGGATTGATCTTGTACTACAATTCCTGAAAGTACAATATCTTGCTTCTGTTCTTTATTCACCTACTCTTATTTTCTTTCTCATACTACAACAAATCCTGCGATCTCTGGGACCTATTCTTTATTCACGTGTTCTTCTTGTTTTTCATTTCTTCTCCAAACCTTCCTGTATCTAACATATTCCTTTTTCCTTGTAGACTTTTATTCATATCGTACTATTTCCAATCCTGAGAGTATGACTTCTAGGTGTCCTTCATTCATCTAATCTTCCTTTATCTATTCTTGTTTTCTTTTCCAAAATATCTTATATATGATATCATTGTTCTTTTTCATAGAAGTATCCATCATGCTTCTACAATCACACGCTATGTGACCATAATTGTGGAATTTGTAACACTCAATGTTGTGGGGAGCCACATCGGTATTTCTTGTCTGAACATTTATTCCATATGCTCTACAATCAAAAATTTTATGTCCAAAGTTAGTACAAATAAAATAATGACCATAAAATAAATTTGCATATCTGGGAGTGAATGATCTTCTTTGTTGTGTAGTCCTTCTGAATTCCTTCCTTGGCTGATCATGATCATGATTGAAGCTTCTTTGTGGCTTGAGTGTGGAGGGTCTTCTTGAATATGTGTCTCTATCATTTTTATTTAATTATGGTTGACCATTATTCCTTCCTTTAAGTACTTCTACATAACCCTTACCCTTTTCTTCATTCTTCTTTTTTGGCAACCATGACTGGTTCTCTTCAACATTCTCTATTGATGATGATGTGGATGTTTGTCTCTCTTCAACATTCTTGTTGAGCTTGAAGATTTAAATCTCAATGTGAAAACTTCTTCTTCAAGCTTCTCAACCTCTTCTTCTTTCTTTATCACCTGAATCTTCATGACTTCTTATGTTCTCTTTGATTCTTCAAGGAGATGATTTATTTTTCAATTCTTCTCTCTTCTTGAACAAATTTTTCTTCAAGTGGATTTAAGTCGCCAGTTATTTCCTTAAGATGACCTATCAAAATATTCTCTCTATTCTTTTCTTCCTTTCTTTCAGTTTCCAAACACTGCTTCTCTTTCATTTCTTCCTTTATTAGTGCTGCTATTTCAGCTTCCAAACTCTACTTCTCTTCCATCTTAATTTTGTATGTTTCTTCAATCTTTTTGGCTTCTTCTAGCTGAGATTTCAGTTTCACGATGACCTATTAGGATTCTTTGGAACTTTTTTGAGAATTCGTCTTGACTAATTGTTCCTCAAGCGATTGATTCTTCTTCCTTTCCTTTTTCAATTCATCTAAAGAATTGATTGATTCTGCTTCAAGGTCTACTATGACTTCTTCACAATTGTCTTCTTCTTAATCTATCTAACATGATGAACATATTTATTATTGTTATGTAACTGAATTTTCTTTAATAGGATCTGACTATGTGATGAAATATTTCTTGGAATAGATATTATGCAATGTATCCCAAAGTTCTTTCGTTGATGAACATTTTCCAACTTTTTCTCTTAAAGGATCAAGGAATCCTTCCCAGATGAAATCCATTGCTATTTTGTTTTTTCTTTTCAATTCCATATTGCTTGCAGTCTTTGGCTTCTTTGTGGTGGTGTATCCTATAACAACTGAGTACCAAACATCATATCCTTGTTCCTGTAAGAAAAACTCATTATGTTGTTCCACATCTCATACTTCATACCATTTTGTCCACCAAGTTGTGGTATTCCATCTCTATACAAATTGTTTCTCTCCATGTTGTTCCTTCTAGTGGTTAAACTATTTTCTTGAACGACCTGATCTGATACCAATTGTTGGATTACTGAGAGAGGGGGCGAATAAGTATGAGAACTTTTACCACTTTTAACCACAATATATATATATATATATATATATATATATATATATATATATATATATATATATATATATATTATATTTAATAATTTTGATATGAAATAAAATATTTTACCTAGTATTTATTAATCATTTATATGTATTTTAAAGAGAAAATATAACTCAAAAAAAAACTACATGGAAGAATAACAAGAAGAAAAGTACACAATATGAATAAATTTTTATATAGAAATTCATACACATTACAATTGAAAATAAAATAAATTATTATTATTATTAATTGATGTATTTCAATGAAACATATCCATGGAAAAATAAGAACAATAGAAATACAAAATCACATTAATTTTTTTATAAGAATTAATACACATTACAATCCAAATAAAATGCTAATATCTTAATCATGATGATGTGTCTTTAAAGACAAGTCAACCTTTTCTTACTTAAGTCATTAATAGAAAAAACAAATTAATAATTTATACTGGATAGGAAAGAACATATATATATATATATATATATATATATATATATATATATATATATATATATATATATATGTCAACTTTATCGTCAGTATATCATGAGCATATAAACATGAGAAACATCACATCAAGTACATAGTACACCATAATTTACATGGAAACCCAAACAGAAGAAAACCATGGAATGTTTTCTTACATATATCAAGAATACATTCATAGGAAGCACCAAATTCCAAATTCTCCAGGAACCAACCCCCTGATTTACAGGCACCAACCTGAAGGAAGCTACAACACCCTGAATTCTCTGAATCCAACCAAAAGGAGGCTACAACCCCCTGATTCTAGGCTCCAACCTGAAGGAAGATCCAACTCCCTGTGTTCCCCGACACCAAATGGAAGGGGGCTACAACCCCCTTTCCTTGCCCCATACTTCCACCCTGAAATATAAATGTAGACCAATTGTCACTACCACAATCACTGTTAGTGTCACTACCACTAACATTGCCACTATCACATCAACCTGTAACCTATCAACATGTCACTGTATCCAACCTGTCACTATCAACTTTTCGTTGTATCCATCCTATCACATTGACCTATCCAACCTGTCACTGTCATCAATACTCAACTTGATCCTCTTGTTAGCAATAAAAAACGCACTGGCAATTTTTTGAAGAATGATTCCTAATATTGCAGGGAACTTTTGATTACCTTCCTGAGCTCCAAATGCAGATTTGAAAGCACCATTGGAAATCTTAGGATTTCTAGATGTCGATTGACTATTCAAGCATGTAAAATGGACTCTCCATGACTGAGAAATTTGATTTTAAAAAATTTGTTCTTTCACCAACTAACTCGTCTTGAACTTTGCTAGTTAGCTGGTGAAAGTTCTACTTTTCACTAGATAAGGAGAGGATTTTTAGGTAAATAAGCTGGTGAAAGCCTGTCACGGCCATAATAACCAATTTTTTTCCCAGATCGGGATTATTTGAGTTTGAATGGTTTGAAACCACTTCAAATGGACAGTTGTTGAATTATCAAGTCTGATTCAATGGCTATTTTTGATGGATAAGGGAAAGAAGAGGTGTTTCAATCGATTTTGGTATCTTTTTCAAACGCAGAAAATCAGGGTTTTTTCACACTTCACCAAATTCGAATTTTATCTTTGGAGGTCCAAATCAAACAGCCTTGGGAGGATAAAACTGCACTTAATCAACACTTTACTATTCTTAAAAGATCATCAGATATCAACTGACCTCATCTTGAGGATCTCTTCCTAGTTTTTTGTAAATATAGTTTACTTTCTATTTTTAGAATATCAGATCCATTTTTTTAGGATCTGAGAACTGTGATGTAAAGCTATAAAGATACAAACTTAAGACAGACATGGGGTTCAATCCTGGATACATTTTTGGCTATGTACTTTGACTATGTTTTGTTATAAAAATCACAGTCTCCTTTGGTTACTTCATATCAGTCTTGCTCGCATATTCCACTACTCTATATTTAATTCTGTTCATTTTAGTTATTTAGATCTGTTATCTTCTGATATAGCTCATGGATATGAATTAGATCTTTCTTTACCTTCTTGTATGACCCTGGATCATTGTACTTGGTTATCTTGAATGTTATTCTTCATATCTTGATTATCTACTGTAACTGATATCTGGTCTCTCAAAGCACTAATATCTGGATGCATGATAAGTTGTCTTTTTACAAAGCCTTCTCAGTTATCCCATTGTTCCACACATACTTTGATTATTAAATTTCTTAAGTTACCAAGCATTCTTAGCCTACAACCCTAAGAAGTTTCTTGGAGTGAAAACAAATTGGCATTGTTGCCGGGGAGAGGAGATTGAAGCTCAGCTTCCTTGGGAGACGAAAGGATCCATCTTTAATGATAGACAAAGTCTGGACATTATTTGGTTGTAATCATCTATCTGGCAACTCCATGAAGGATGAATTCGGTGGCGACTCCACTGTTATGAAATCCGTTGGCAACCCCACTGGTATGAAATGAACAAGATCTTATCTAAGAGGTATGCGTTCTGTGATTTTTCAAAAATTGTTGGTTTCCCTAATCCAGTGCCTAGCATAGATGAATGGGAGCACAACCTTCCCAGATTTCTAGGAGAATAATGGGAAGTGCCAGCTGAACACTTGTTCGATTTTCATGATTTTATTCATCGACTTGAAATTGTACATGAGGATGTTCAGATCCGGCTCTTCTTTTTCTCATTAGAGGGAATTGCTCATGAATGGTGCCAGTCTCTTCCTAATGCAAGTGTTATTTCTTTGAAAAATTTCCATTCAACCTTCAATTCCTTTTGTAAAGATTATTTTCTAGTTGAATATCTTTTTGAAGGATGTTGTGAAGAGTTTTCTTCGTTTCATAAAGCTTTATTTGTTGAAGAAGACATTTACCATGTAGGACAAGAGGTTTTGAAGGATAATAGTGACATATCTGACATCATATCAAATGTGTCTGTTGTTTTGAATATTGATCAAAATCAACATGTCTCTTTTGGATGTATTGATGTCGAAGAACCAATGCATATATCAGCAGGAGAAAGTAATAGATCAACATATTTCAGATCTGTGGCAAATACTATGAGCAAGCCTTAGCTTTCAGATTTGCAGACACAGGAAAATTATAGCAGACATGAAGACTTGAAAGGTGATGAGCAGATTGACAAATCAGCAAGTGAAAGTGTTGAATCTACAGTACATGTTGAGGGCAGCTCTCAATTTTCTGGTTTGCAGGGGCTAGAAGATCTCAATAGATATGAGGAGGAAGGAGATGAGCTTAAAGGTTCATATCAACAATCCTTCTTATATGATTCTCTTATAGAGGATGAGAAGTCCATATTCATCATTGAGACCAGTAATGGTAAAAGAGAGCAGAAAAAATTAGATCAACAATTTATGATGCATGTTTCTTTGTCAGATGTTGAGCACCCAGCTTGGTATGAATTTTTAGATCCAATTGCCACTCATATGGAGATGTTTTGCAGTAAGAAAAATCCAGTTGTTTCCATCGTTGAGATCATATTTTTTGATTGTATGTTTAATTTTAAAGATTATGTTTTAGATCCTATAGTCTGGTTGTCTACAACTTTGCATAAAGTTGCAATTCAATTGCTTTCTTGGCTGCTATGGAAATCTGCGTTTACCTGACCAAATTTCAGGTTTGTTTAGCAGTAGGAGTAGGTAGAGGAATAAGCTCCTCATATGAGCAATTAGATCTTTTCCAATTGTTGATTTCATGAATAAACAGAGCAAACTGATGATATTGGCAAAGCAACTGTGAAGATTGATTTATATACAAACAGTTTGGTCTATAAAGCAAGCTTCAAACCAAATGCATACATCAATTATTATGTTCTAGGTGATATTGTTGCATCTGCAGCTGCTAATCTAGCATCCAGGTCAGTTGAAGATTACAAATCTGTCAATAGAAGGGCATCTTTTTAAAAGACTCTTTCAGCAACAATCTCAGAGCAAGTAAAAACGTTTTCAAAGGCAGCTCTCAAATTTCGCTGGCCAAGTTATAAGAAGAAATCAATGGAACCACCAAAGGAAAGATGTGGGTGGTGTGCTTCATGAAAATCAACTGCAAATTGCCGCAGAGCCTGCTTACTGAATTTGGCTGCAGGTAATCTCATGGTAGGTGCCGCAAATGTACCTGGTAGTCTTCATCCAACAAAGAATGGAGAGGGTCATTTCCCTATTGTTGCAGTGTATATACTACATATTGAAACGTATATATATTAAATCCAAAGCTTGAGTTCACATGTCACAATAACTCAATGTATGAACTAAACAAAACCTTAGTATCCAGCGCACCAAGCTATGAGATATTGATATACCAAGTCAAACTCTAAATCTAGCCACATCACTCATCAAACTCCAAGTCACACAAATCGACAATCAAGTCAAGTTTAGATGTTAAAACTTAGTGCTAAGTGCCATGTATACCATATACATTATAACTCATTGATATATTATGAGAGGGATGACATTTATAAACTCCAAAAACATCCAAATATCCCGATGATGGGGAAATATGGGGAAAGACAACTAACAGGTGTGCCAGAGATTGTGCAGATGGTGTTCTCCCTTTTTGGATATTCATTTACAAGTCTGCATACAAACACAGAGTCCAGATGCCCGATTTTGCAGGTAGAAGATGTGCATGCAACGGATTTGATGAAGTATAGTTGTGTTCTAGATAGTTTGACAGGTAAAAAGACAATAGATTGCATGAAAATTGAGCCACAAGGAGATAGATGCCATACAGGTGTTAAGAAGATTAGGTTATCTACCAAAATTATGGGAATTGATGGCACCGTAACCTTGAATGACAAATTATTCAATTGTTGAATAAATGGACGACATTATGACTTCATTGGGTTTTGACAGGGCTGATTTTGCCCATTTAAGATTGCAGATGCCAGTGTTACAGAACACGTTATACAGGCGCTAACATCCAAAACATCATGCACAAGTAATGACGTTTCTTGGTTGGTTGATCGATCATGAAAATCATGCCAACAACAACTTGAAGTGAATTGCTTATCTGGAGAAGATGCATATGGTCATGTCCTTGGAATGGTTCTTGTTTGTTGTTGGGTACAGGCTTTTGGTTTCCTTTTGTTCCCCAAAAAACGTTACAGTGAATTTTTGGATGCAGTCACAAATAAAATTGAAAGGGAATTGATTTTTGTTGGTGCAACTGATGCCGAGACAAACTGTAGAAGGGGGTTCATCAGCACATTGACAAGCTAGAATAGCATGGTATTAAGATTTGGGTTTTGACTGGAGATAAATTGGAAACTGCCATCAATATTTGATTTGCATGCAGTTTGTTGAGACAAGGGATGAAGAAAATACTGATCACATTGGATACACCTGAGATAAATGTAGTAGCACTGGCCATCGGTTATTTCACATGGATACAACATCTATGCATATGGGGCAGTATTGCATTCTGGTATTTGTTTCTTTTTGTATATGGATCTACAATATCGATGACGGCATACAAAGTTCTTGCTAAAGATTGTGGCCCCAGTCCTATGTGATGGTTCATTACACTTCTTGTTGTTATCTCTATTCTAGTTCCTTACTCCACATATACAGTTTTTGAAAGAAGGTTTTTTCCTTTGTATCACAGCCTTATTTCAATGAGAAAGGCATGAAGGTAATTATGAAGACTCAATGCTAAATAAGATTCCAGTGCATAGGATTCATGTTTGTTTTACAACAAGAGTTGAAGCTAGTGTCGAGCACTTTAAGAACTTATTTGTGGAACAACCAAGATAATCAACAAGCTTTCTCAAAGTGGGTGGCATTTAACATGAGTTTGTTTGAAATAAAAGCACAAAGGAATTGTAGAATCCCCAGGTAGGATAATTGCTTGAAATAATCTTACGATGTCCTTTCGGAGGGTCTGCATTACAATTCCTCCACTCATACAATTTCAGGAATGGAAAAATCTATACACCGGAATGGCACCATCTGTGTTTAACAATGTAGTCCATTAATTTATAATGATACAATCTACCATCAGTACAGTCACAACAAATGGAGGATGATGGTGTGGTAGTTGTTCTCAAACATGGAAATATCATTGATGATTCAAAACAAAATGAGGATGGCCTCTCTACTAGCGTTTCCCCCATGGTCAAATTTTTGTTCCCATCATTTTTAGAGGCCCCAAAGGATCAGCCTTAAAGATCAGAAAGCTGAGACAAAAATGCATTTTTGTGATTTTGAAGATCACTTTCAAAACAGAACTTTCACCAGCGCAAAAGAAAAAATTATAACCAATTAGATGATGAAAGGCAAAGCTTTCACCAGCTAACTAGCAAATCTTAAGGCGAAATAGCTGGTGCAACCTGAGACTGGCCAGCAAAGGTGTATTTTTGACCAGATCGAAGTTTTTCTCAACCGAATCTCTTGAAAATTCTTTCCAAAGATACATATTGAATTATTGTGTCAAATCTAAGATCCAGTTTTGATGAAAAAGAGTTAGAGGAGGATTTTAAGTTGATTTGACACCTTTTTTGGGGGGGCAATAAATCAGGGTTTTTTCTAAACTTAGAAAATTCGAATCTCATCTTTCTCAAGAGTCATCAAATAGCCTTGGAAGGCTTATTTGCACTGCACAATGATTCTACATCATCTGAAGACCATGAAATGTGGAATTGACCTCATTTTGAGGATCATTCCTTATCTTTTGTAACTAAGTTTTGACTTTCTATATTTAGCATATCTAATCCATTATTTTAGGATTTGAAAACTGTATTGTAGAGTTATAAAGCTCAAGACATAAGAGGGGCTAAGGGTTGTAGCTTCTAGGAGTGAAATCGCAGAAGTCTTTGCCAAGTTTATGATGGTAAAAATGCAAAGGTTGGAACTTTAGAGTTTATTGTTGATGAAGCAGTCATAGCTATAGCTACAGGGCACAAACAATCTGCTGGAGCTGATTGAAAAGATAAATCTCAGAAACAACGTAAAGCTATTGCAAGATTTTAGAGTACTTTGTCATCCACCTGATGAGTGTACTATTTCTATAATAGTCAACGTGGAATTTCCAAAACCAGATGATAAATTGTAAAGGTTGAATAAATCCATGCCCAATAATAAAGGCACAAGGTCTACCAAGTTCTTGGAAACCTCGCAGGGAGGTCTCCATCCCAATTGGATCCAATGTTAGCGATAAAAAATGCACTAGCAATTTTTTGAAGAATGATGCCTAATATTGCAGGGAACTTTTGATTACCTTCCCGAGATCCAAATGCAGATTTGAAAGCAGCATTATAAAGATTAGGATTTCTAGATGTCGATCGACTATTCAAGCATGTAAAACGAACTCTCCATGACTGAGAAATTTGATTTTAACAAATCTGTGCTTTCACCAGCTAACTCGTCTTGAACTTTGCTAGTTAGCTGGTGAAATATCTGCTTTTCACTAGCTAAGGAGCGGATTTTTAGGTAAATAAGATGGTGAAATCCTATCACGGCCAGAATAACCGAATTTTTTCCCAGATCGAGATTTTTTGAGTTTGAATGGTTTGAAACCACTTCAAATGGATAGTTGTTGAATTATCAAGTCTGATTCAATGGCTATTTTTGATGGATAAGGGAAAGAAGAGGTGTTTCAATCGATTTTGGTATCTTTTTCAAAGGCTGAAAATTAGGGTTTTTGCACACTTCACCAAATTCAAATTTTATCTTTGGAGGTCCAAATCAAACAGCCTTGGGAGGCTAAAACTGCACTTCATCAGCACTTTACTATTCTTAAAAGGTCATCAGATATCAACTGACCTCATCTTGAGGATCTCTTCCTAGTTTTTTGTAAATATAGTTTACTTTTTGTTTTTAGAATATCAGATCCATTGTTTTAGGATCTGAGAAATGTGATGTAAAGCTATAAATCTACAGACTTAATACATACACGGGGTTTAATCCTGGATACACTTTTGGCTATGTACTTTGACTCTGTTTTGTTATAAAAATCATAGTCTCCTTTGGTTACTTCATATCAGTCTTGCTCACATATTCCACTACTCTGTATTTAATTCTATTCAGTTTAGTTATTCAGATCTTTTATCTTCTTATATAGCTCATGGATATGAATTCGATCTTTCTTTACCTTCTTGTATGACACTGCATTGTTGTACTTGGTTATCTTGAATGTTATTCTTCACATCTTGATTATCTACTGTAACTGATATCTGGTCTCTCAAAGCACTGGTTTATTTAGATGCATGATAAGTTGTCTTTTTACAAAGCCTTCTCAATTATCCTATTGTTCCACACATACTTTGATTATTAAATTTCTTAAGTTACCAAGCATTCTTAGCCTACAACCCTAAGGAGTTTCTTGGAGTGATAACACCTCTCACATGGATCATATACCAAGGAAACCTCTCAACTAGATGTCCAACATCACCAACACATGCATCTACCAAGCATGTCCCAAACCATAAACTTATACCATACCAAGCATCAACCATGTACAACAACAAGTGCATCAACCATTCACCAACACCTATACCAAACAATGCATCAACCATGCACCAACACCTGTACCAAAATGTGCATCAACCATGCACCATAATTGTACCAAAATGTGCATCAACCATGCACCAACACCTCTATCAAACCATGCGTCAACCATGCATGGAAACATGTACCATATGCCTCAACCATTAACCATGTACATCAACACCATACCAAGTATCAATCTTATACCATACTGTGTATCATCCATGTACATCAACACATGTACCATACCATGTACCAACAATGTATCTCAACCATATACCATGCCATACACCATGTACCATATGATATATCAAGTAAGTACTATCATTGGTGTACCTCAACCAAATACCAACATCACCAAGAGATGTATCTCATACATGTGTTTTCATATACCAAGTGTAATACTCAACAATGTATCAATATCAATAGCAACCATACCATGTGCCAATGCTTCAAGAGTATACCAAGAATAAGCCTCAAGCATATAACATCATCACCATGTTTCCAAACTAGATACAAATGTGCCAATACATCCAAGATGTACTACTAATCAATGTACCATACCAATGTCATGAATATGTACCATGCATAAGCTAGACATGCCTCTCAAGTATGTACCATATCATCACCAAGCATAAGATATAATCACATAAGCATACATGTAACCTGTAGTTGACTTGTTGTACTATAGCACTGATCTGTAACTTTGTCATAGCCTTCAGCAGCTTGATACCAACATCTGTACCAGATTTTTCTTAGCCTCGTGGGAGTAAGACTCCCTATCGCATGGGGCCTCACGTGACATCCCACAGGTAACCCACAGGGGTGCCTTGCATGACACCATCAAGTTGACCTGCGAGGGCCTACCAAATTAGGGTTACAGAAAAAACCTTACACTGTGCAGCTCTGAAATTTTCTCTCTTTCCTCACACTTTCTCCATTGTTAGACTTGCCTTCAGATTCACCAATAGACCAAAAATACTATACCATAACATTCTCACAATATAAATATTCAATGTAATTGTATGTACTTATGAGAGACTCCTTGAGGTGTATTTATACTTTTGCTAGGTAACATCTTTCCTTATTCTTAGGGTTTCTTGAATTTCTTGTTACAACCACTTTACCCATTCATTAATTGACTTTTAACTGCTTAGGGACTTCTTGACCATTCTTTGGGGCTTCCAACTTATCAAGGCCATAGCTCCCTAATCATGAGGAATCACATGGCATACCACCTATCACCTAAAATGAAACGATAAGGACTATCCATCTATGAGTTTCTTACCTACATTTACATTATCCTTCATTTCCATATTCCTCGGCCAACTTCAGGTACCATAACCACACCTCTGGGGCTTCATGTAGACTTCATCTAATGCACCCAACACATAGTCTGACATCAACTACTCCATTAATGACAACTAACTCACCATAAATCTCAACCACATATCTAGGGCTTCCAAACTTCTCCAAGGGTTGACATCAATATCCAAGGGTTGATATCAATGTCAACCAACTGTCCAACACCAACAATCCTCCTCTCCCAGGAAGCTCCCCTTATCCAACCAAAGCAAGGGATAGACCATAAATGTTTGCAACAAACACTGATAAGGGCCTCTCCCCATTGTTCAAACCCCTCTCCATCATGACTTGAAAGGAAGTAAGAGTGGAAGAAGAAGGGAAAGAAGACAACATCTTGGAAATGGCATTATAGGTAGGAACCAATGAATAATTAGAATAAGGAGAGATACATGAGCACATGATTCTCCTCTTAGAACAATATGTGGATTTCACAAACATCACCAAAAGGAAAAAGAGGAAACCTCTTTCAACGACTTTATCCTACATAACTACATTGACATGGAAATATATTCTAGCATTATTGATTTAGTGATTTGTTTTGTGATCAATTTATTAGAAGTTACTCATGTACCTGGAGGTAAAAAAGAAATACCAATATGATAAAAAGTTCCACTGAATGTCATTCCCCCTACAACATTACTCTACTCTTTCATTATCCTCAAACTAACTATTCACCACTCTCGAAAGACGAATATAAAAAAAAATTACTTATTAATAAAATATTGATGGGTGTACACTTTACCTAATCTTTGGCGAGATCCCATCTAGTTAGTTGTCTTTCACATGGATGCATGGTTGACTATCGGATATGGCAAAATGGACAGTTGGTAGAGAATCAGGTCCCAACATTTGAGGTGATGCCATGAGGGGGGCCACCGTCATGAAATTTATTGCATGAAGGGAGAGGGATGATTCCTAGAGTCAAAACTGCCTCAGGAAAGATTTACAACACAACACAACTCCCCCCACCCCCCTTCATGCTTTAAATTTAAATAAATTTATGAAATTTGTCCAAATTTTGCTATATTTCCTATTGGAAGGATGGGAGGTAATAATGGCCTCCATGCCCAATTTTTCTTAAAAATACTAAGATTTTGTAAAATTTTGTGGATTTTTTCCAAATTTCACCAAATTTCTTTAGATTGCATGCATCAATGGAGGGGGCCGATACCCAAAATTGCCCCCCTCCATTCATGCTTAAAATTCAAAGAATTTTTCTGAAATTTCTTCCAATTCCCTAGACGTTGGCTAAATTTCACAAATTTTTTAGTATAATTGAGAAAATTTAAGCATGGAGGGAAGGGGGGGCAATATTGCACCTCCCCCTCCCCCTTCAGTGTAAGAAATTTGATGAAAATTGGCAAAATTTGGCCAAATTTGTCAAATTTATTCAAATTTAAAGCATGAAGGTGGGGCCAAGGGGAGTGGGTATGGGAGGAGGGGAATTATTAGAATCACCCTCCCTCCCTTCATTCTTGAAATTTTAACAAATTTCACCAAATTTGACCAAATATAGCCCCATTTTGGGAAATTTTGAACAATTTTGCACATGGAGGGTAATGTTGGGAATCTCTCCTAAGGTGGGGGGTGAATTTAGTCATCACCCCCTCTCTCCATGCAATAAATTTCATGAAATTTGGTGAAATTTGACAAAGTTTGGACAAAATTGAGTAAATGTTTGCTAAAATTTCACTAGAATTTTGTTAAAATTTTGTCAATGTTTATTGAATTAAAGGCAATTGTCTTCACAGATTTTAAAGATTTTGTAAAATTTATGAAATTTCTCTAATTTTATCATGTCAATGTAATATTTTAGTTAAGTTTGGTAGAATTAAGAAAATTAAGGTAGGATTTGAGTGAGTTCTTGTTTGTTTCATTAAAAGGATATTAAAAAAATAACTAAAATATAACCAGTAGAAACAAATGGTGATACTTGAATCACTAAAAAACAAAAACAAACAATAAAAAAAGTTGGAGCAACTATAACACATTTAAAAAGAAAAAATGAAAACAAGAGAACCCTTTAAAAAAAAACAAGATGTCCTTATTACATCAACGCTAAAATTATTTTTAAAAATGACATCGGGAAATGTTGGATCATGTTGTCATTGATGCCAATGGTTTGATTGATTGATGTCATTGATTGATGTCAAGTGATCGATTTATGTAATGTAATATGTATTGTCCTTGATGAGAATGCATAGATGAATATGGATCAATGAGTTGTCTTTGATATGATGAAGATCAATGAGTTGCAATTGATACATGATGAAGATGGATCGATGTGGTTTCATTGGTATATGATGCATTGTTGGAAAAATGTATAGATGACTCATTATTTTCTTATCATGATTGATAAGGTGCACAAATGG
>JZKD02S1577240.1:649060-664663 GCA_000966675.3 Picea glauca
TGAGTAGCATTCGTGAACAATGACTTAATTAATGATTTCATCAGTGAAGGGGGTATGGAACAGATCTATAATGATCAATTTATTGAGTCCCCTAAAATTGACACAGATTCTTAGCCTCTTGGGATCATGTTTCTTTGGTTGCACCACCATGGGGCTTTCCCATTCTGCTTTGTCGATTAGGTAAATGATACCTTCTTGTAGCATTCCTTCGATCTCTTTTTGAACAATTGACTTGTATTTGTGGGATAGTTTGTATGGTCATTTTTTGATTGGCTTTGCTTCTAGAATGAGTTTGATCGTCATCTCTCCCATTTCCTCTACAAGTCATTTCAAGTCCTTGTAGTCATAGGCAAAAATGTCTTGATATTATTTTAGCAGGATGACTATGTTGACTATTTATGTCCTTCCAATAATAAACTATTCGAACCCTTTTTGGCCAATCGTCGTTTGCTATGTCGAATTATTTTGTTTTAATTTCGGCCTCCATCCATTCTGGTGGTTTTGCTTTGTCAAGATAACATTCCCCTTCTACAATTTTTGTAAAAATTTCTGGGAACTCGGGTTGTTCATGATCTTATTTTTGTTTTATAGCTATATTTAATATTGATTTCACATGGTTCTGCAATGTTGGGTGGTCCTTTTTCCACTGAAAGATTTGTATTGGACACCTTATATTTTCCGTGTCAAGTCTTCATGCTATCAATGCTTCCTTGTTTTCCATTGACACAAGATTGCTAGTTGATGTCGAACCTAAATCCATCTTCATATTCCCTTTTTATTTATGTGAAACTAGTGTTGAGTTTTCTAAGAATTTTATGATTTCTTGTGTTGCTTCTCCCAGGTGTTCCTCTTTTGGATTAAATTCAAAGTCTTACAATAAATTTTGTTTAATTTCTTCAAAATTTAACGTATGACCGCAAGCTTCTTCAATTGTATACCATTTCTTTGGTATTTCATCTAACGTGCTTGGAAACATGTGGGGCCATACCCTTTCATATATGCAACCTATCATTTGCCACTCATTTTTGCATCGTTGAATATGCTCTACTGGATCATACCCAATCCTGAAAATGGGGATATCAGTCGCTTTGGACAACTTCTAGTCTCTGAATCATTCGATGAAATATGTCAACACAACTGTCCACATTTGTAACCTGGGGGAGTGTGTTTCCCACCATCTTGCAACTTGTCCTGTGAAGGTTTCCACGAGGCTCTTTTTCCTTCCTTTCTCTCCAATGGATTTCGATACTGCTTCGACATGTTTTGAAGGTGTATGTAATTCATTATATCGTAAGGGATTGATTTTTCGGTTGTTAGTCTGTATGAGAGTGGGATTTTGTCGAATTGTATTTTCATACACTATTGGAACTTCCTAGATTGAGTAGAACATTCTTAGATTCTTTGGGATGATTGCAATGGACCAACAATATTTTGCATGTGCTTCGTAATTCTCGATTTTCCAGTTGTATAGAGCGGAGTCGAAATTATGTTCGACTGACATGGGATATTCTATCAAAATTTCTCCTTGTGCAGTCGGTTCCACATAATCCCTTTGTTAGTTGTTTATTTGATATAATCACCAAGCCTCTCGGTCTTCATCCCATGATTAAGTCCATGGTTTTCCTTCTTTTGGATCCAAGGGACTGATTATTTTTCTTCCATCGCCTTTTAAATTGATTCGATCTTTTTCCAAAGAGATATTTTCTTTCATCTTTAGACCCCATGGCCGACCTAAAAGTGTTGCATATGTTGGCATCCCCTCGACTAGGTTGATAACTTAAAAGTTGAATTGAGTCAGAATACCCATTATTTGAGTGTCAACATTTCTGAGTATACCAATGGGATCTATCAATATTTGATTTGCAAGTTTTAGATAGTTCAGAGTTGGTGCTAAAGAAGTTTGACCTAGTCTTATCCAATTTTCTCATAGTAAGATATTGACTTGAGATCCAAAATAGAAAACTACTTGTTTGATCGATACTTCATTGATTTCTAGGTCAATTCATGGATCATAATATTTATCCTTATACGAGAGTTTCCTAACATCCTTTGATGTCATTTGTCATTCTTTGTATTCTTTTAATATATTTAGCAATTCTAGCAATCGACCAACTGACTTTTTTTCCTGTAATAACTGTAGGAATTCTTGTAGAATATCTTCAATCTATCTTCCATTGTTTTTCTTAAAGAATCTGATAGCTTCCTTCTTAATTTTTCTTCTTTATCAGGATTTGGAAAGAAACTATCCTTCCGTCTTTGTTGGTCATGTAATGTGGTACTATTAAGATCTCGTCCTGTGCCAGATCTTATGATGATATTTAAATTCTTTAAATTCAATACTTCTTCTTTTGATGCTTCATGTAGAAGATTTGCATTTTTTCTAGTCATAATTTGGTCGAGTACTATTGGTAACTCTTTTAATGAGTGGTCATTGACGCCACATATATTGCATAATTTCAAATCGATTCTATATTTCATTGGTAAATATGCACTAATGTGGTCATGTTTCCAACTATTGTATTAGTATGGTTATCCTCGACCTTGACCTCGACCACCAAATCAACCGCGACCTCCTTGACCTCGACCTCGACCGTAGTAGTCATCTCTTTGACCATAATTGTTATCTTGGTCGGTGGCTTTTGTGTGGTATAATATTTGTACAATGGATTGATTCCATGCACTGAAATGGAATTCTAATTTTTTGTGATTAGAATCTTCGCAGATGTGGCACGACTTAGTGTTTTTCAAATTATGTGGACAATATCCTACATTATGATCAGTCAAACCCTCACATATTTTACAATATTTATGAGATTGTACTCTATGTGCATATGTTGTTTTTGGTGGTTGATCATTGAGGACACATGTTTCACTCATATGTCCTTCTTCACAGCATGAAGTGCACCAAAGTTCATTTCTTCTTATGGACATATTATTTTTCGTTTGTTGTAATTGCTCTATTTTTTCTTCAAGTATTCTAGTTGAAGAATAAGTCAACGACCCATCATCATCTATCTTGATGTGTTCTTCCTTTTGTACTGCATATTTGCAAGTGGTTATTTCATACACTATTAAGGGTGAGCGAATATGTTGCAATAAACCAATGATGTACCACTGAGATAGCAAGATTTGGTTGATTGCTGTCAGAATTTGGCTCAAGAGATATTTAAATATTTTATCATACTCCCATACCAACTCATCTGGTTTCTTTTTTATTTCCTTTAACTTTTGAGCAACCAAGTGGGTGACATCTTGGACTTTGAAAAACGATAGAAAACTATCTTTTATGTCCGAATTTTTCCGATTCTGATTTTATGTATAGTTTATAAACCATGTTAGGGCATGGTGTCAGAGGGAGGCTTTGAATTGTGCCATCTATTTGTCTTCATGGATGATGTCTGCAACATCCCCAAATTTTTCACACATGAACTAATGTATTTTTGGGTCCTCATCTCCCTCATATAGGGGAATTTCTTTAAATCCCATTTTTATTGTCTTTTTAGAGGTACTCCCTTTCTGTGGTGTTTGAGTTACCACAATTTTTGACTGAGTTGTCAAATCCTCGATCGATTTTTCTTGTGTCACCTTTTCTGTTGGTTGATATTTTACTGGGTGGTACTCGAGGAATAATTTCTTCCTTTTGACTGTCAAAAGTATCTCTTCGGTTTGAAAATTTTGATTTTTATACTCGACTAAGCATCGATCCAATGGTCGTGTCGGTTCCCAACTATAACTAATTTCTTCTCTTTATAATAGATTTGGTAGGGGGGGTTAAGTAAGTGAGATCCTTAATTTGAATGAGCATGTTTTCGGTTTCATTTCTTTCTAGCTCAACAATGAGTGCATACCACAGGTTTCGATGCTTGTCAGTTCTATACCATAATCTTGCATATTGGTCATTGATCTGAAGTCTTTGTTGGAGGAATTATTTTATTCCTGGGTTGGTTTATGGTGCGGGAGAAGTGTAGATCGTTGGTCCTGATTCTTTGTAATCCATGCTTTTAGGTTCATCTTCTAGTTTAAAAGTGTTCAATCTATCCTCTATCAACTCTACATATTGAATTCTTTCAGGGGTTGTCACGACTGTTGTTATTTCCAGTTCTAGTCATTTCATTTCAAACTTAGATTGCTCACACACTTTGTCAGCATTACTCTCCCCGATCATTTTTCTATTTGAATTCTGATTGTTCCATAGATTACAAAGTTACTCCCTTTTCTTTTTCCTTTTATCCCACTCTAATCTCTGGATGTCAGTGGATTTCTTGTGTGCTTGGTTTCCTCTCAAAGACATTTATGCTTCAGTAATCAAAACTTCTGGTATGATTTCCTTGTGGAATCTCACAATTTTTTCTGATCCCCAATCGCCACCCCGACTTACTCGAAGTTGATATTACTGGCCATGTTTATTTATTTAGAAAATAATCCCAAGCTTGTCTTGTGTATTTTCACTTTGTGTCGAGAAATCCTTCCCACTCTTTGTCCCTCTTTTGATAGTTACTATTTGGTAATGGTGTGCCTAGTCAAGGTCAGTATTGAATGATTTCATTGAATCCCTTGTTGAGGAAGAATTTATGAAGCAATGTCGGAAAAATACACAAGAATCCTTTGTGCAAGTCGGTGTAAATTTTTTCTTTTATTCTATCAAGAGATGTTCAATCTTCGATGGATTTCTTTGAGATATAGTCTTCAACAACTCTCTCGAACCACTTGTGCAATTTTTTCATCCTCCGTTCATAAGCTTGAGGCCTATTTTCTCATCGACTGCCAAATTATGCGTTACCCAACTTGTTCATGTACTGAAATAGTTCTTTAGGGATGAATTCTAAAAATATTTCGTGTTGGATAGTTGGTTTAGATTGATGGACAGATGGTTTGGAAAGTTGGTTTTCATTGATGTCAACCCTTAGAGATTGATGTCAACCCTTGGAGAGGTCCAGAGATATTGGACAGTTGATTGACATTTGTATGATTGTGATTGATGATGATTTCATTGGGTACATTTGATGTAGTACTCTACATGCATCTCCAGAGGTATGGTTATGGGATGCGTAGTTTATTGAGGAATAATGAAATAAGGAAAGTGAAATTGTAGGTAAGACTATCATATATGGATAGTATATGTCATTCCATTTCCGATGATAGGTGGTACGCCACGTGGATCCTCACGGTTGAGGATTTATGGCCTTGTGAATATGGAAGACCCAAAGAATGGTAAAAAATCCCCTAGTTCGTTACAAGTCAATGAATGAAAGGGTTGTTGACGAAAAAATATGAAATGATCTTACTCAATCCTTTTCAAATATTACTTGGCTAAAGAAAGATAGACGGGAATATCACCCTATGTTTATAGCCATCAAAAATTGTTTCCTAATCCACAAGTATTGATTACAAGTGCTTAGAATGATTCTTTTATAAATGAAAGATTGCTGAAAAATTCAATATTTATTTAATTTTCTGAATATAACAGATGTAGAAATAAATATATAGAAAAAAGTAAAAACACAAAGTCAATAATCAACACATATGAGACATAAAGAAATCAATTATTCCATTCCAAATTATCAAAATACTCGTTCTCTTTACCAAAGTCAAACTTAGATGTCAAACTTCAAACTCAAACTTAGATACTACTTCAAACTCAAACTTAGATACAAAATTCCCTAAGGAAGTTTGGACCAAAGTCAAACTTAGATGTCCCCGATGAAAACCATACAAAAGGACTTCCGACAAAAGTAAAAAAATGAACTTTAAAATCTGGATCAGCTTGCCACATATTACTTCCCACTCGACTCTACACAATATCCTTTATCAGTCATGAAATTTAATTCACAAAAAGACAAGTCTACACAGACTATCAAACATAGATCAACACCTCTGAAAAACAAGTGTTTGAATGATGAAATTCAACCCTGAATCTTATTGTCTACAATAGGACCTTACTATCATAAAAGAGAATTAGGCTTTCAATGAATCAAAGAATGAATGAGAACTGAATTGTCTCAATAAAACTCAAAGAGCAGACCTTAGTATGCTTTCTCCTTCTATTCTCCTCTTGTTCCTCCTTTTTCTTTTGACTTTAAGCAATCATAATTAGTTGAAGTAGTTAAACTACATCTTTAGTTAAGTTAACTAAAACTCAACCAACTTTTTAGTTAAGGGGGGAAAGTGATAAAATCATAACAAGGGTTTTAATAATTAATAACTAGTAGGTGGGACCCCTTGTGACTCCCTTTAGTTCCTTAACAAGCATAATACAACTAGTTAATCAATCAAACACATCCATCCTTGTGGCTCCCATCATCACTCTCATAATTTGACAATTTATATCAATGATAATTGAAATTATATCCAAAAATATCTTATCCATATATCCAAAAAATAGTGTGTTGTCCAAAATTTCAGAAGTCAACTGTTCTCAACAATCAATAAATAAAAACACTTAAAACCCATATTTTCCACTTTGGGAGGCAATATGTGTTGGGTATGTGTTATATTCTTTGCACGAGTAGTAGTGTCATGTATTTAGGTGGTTTTTCCAGCACATGGTTTTTGCCGATGGTTTTCTATTTCCGGTTAAGGAATTAGGGTTTTGGACTAATCTAGGTCATTGGGTTAGGGTTTTGGATGTCGTTGGCTCCTATATGTATATTGTATTGTAAACAATATAACACAATGAATGAATATAATATATGTTGGTTTTCCCAGTTTGGGTTTCCAGGGGAAAAATCTCTATGTAATGTTTGTATTTGCCATTGTATCTTTTCTGTTCTTTTCTGAATATATGTTTACAATAGACATTATACAAGGTTAGAATTTACATTTGGTATCAGAGATTTATTGGCTTCAGGGGGACACCTTTGTGGTCAAGGGTTTGGCTCGGGACTATGATAAGCCTTGTTACAGTGGAAGATTTGCGATATTGTTTTTCAGGTGAAAAGAAATGGCAAGCAATTCGAAGATGGAGATCGAGAAGTTTAATGGGAAAAGCTTTGAGCTATGGAAGCTCAAGATGGAAGATATTTTGGTGGAAAGAGATCAGTGGATCGTGGTAGATCCAAGTATTGCACCTACAGGAACTTTTGCAGATGATTGGAAAAAGATGGATCAGAAGGCAAAGAGCACAATCCAACTATGTCTCTCCGATTCAGTATTACTAAATGTGTCAGAGGAAGCTACAGCCAAGGATTTATGGGAAAATTTGGGGAAGTTGTATCAGTTTAAGTCCCTGGTAAATAAACTATTCCTGAGAAAGAAGTTATATAACTTGAGGATGAGAGATGGAGACTTGGTGGAAGAGCATTTGAATGCCTTCAATACCATGGTAAGTCAGTTAGTATCTGTTGAGATTAAAATTTTAGATGAAGATACATGTATCAGTTTGTTGTGTTCTTTACTAGACTCGTGGGATAGTCTGGTTGTGGAAATAGTTAGTCATACAACTTCTTTGAAGTTTGAAGAAGTGGTATTATCCTTGTTGTCGGAGGATATGAGACGAAAAAATATGGAAGGACATAGCACAGACGCATTATTTGCAAGAGGACATTCCCAAGAAAGAAATAGATCTAATTTCTCAAGTGGGAGATCTAAGTCTAAAGGTAGATCTAAATCTCCTAGAAAGTTTGTAAGGGTATATTGGAGGTGTGGAAAATAAGGGCACTACAAGAAGCAGTGTAGATCCAAAGTTGAGAAAAAGAAGGGATCTGAAGAATCTTCTTCTACAAAATAAAATACCTCCAAGGAAGAAGGAGGGGATGTGTACTTGGCCTCTTCAAGCACACATGTAGATCATGAGGCATGTTTGATTGACTCTGGTGCATCCTTTCATATGAATCCCCACAGGGAGTGGTTTTGCGAATATGAAAAGTATGATGGAGGTAATGTTTTCTTAGGTAATGATTCGACAACCAGAATCATAGGAAGAGGAAGGTTCAAGTTGAGACTCATAGATGGAAGGATTAGAACACTGTCTGGTGTTCTACACATCCCAGGTATGGCCAGAAATTTGATTTATGTAAGAAAAATGGAAGATGCGCAGGTAAAAACAATTTTTGAAAAGGGAATTTCCAGGATGGTTCGAGGAGCAATGGTGTTGATGAAGGGAGTTTGGTTTGAAACTATGTATAAGCTTCTAGGAAGCACTATTAGTGATGGGTGTAATAGCTCCATTGTTCCTGATATTGGAGTTGAAGAAGAAAGAACTCCTATAGTCTCTAGAGAAAAGGTCATGTTGTGGCATCAAATACTGGGGCATATCGGAGAGAAGGGTCTTTGACTACTACATAGTAAAGGTATGGTTGAAGGTATGTCTAACTTCTCTCTAGATTTTTATTTCTATGAACATTGTCTATATGGGAAGCAGAATCGGGTAAGATTCCCCTCTGGTGTAATGAGGGCAGAAGGAATTTTACAACTAGTTCACAGTGATGTTTTTGGACCTGTGTCAGTCCCATCATTGGGAAAATCTATATACTATGTCTCATTTATAGATGACTTCTCGAGGAAAACTTGGATATATTTCCTCAGGAAGAAATATGAAGTCTTTGACAAGTTTAAAGAGTTTAAGTCTCTTGTTGAGAATCAAACAGAGAAAATAATTAAGGTGTTGAGAATAGATAATGGCGGAGAGTTCTGCGGGAATGAATTTGAATAATTTTGTAAGAAGTTCGGTATAGCAAGGCATAAGACTACTCCATATACACCTCAGCAGAATGGAGTTGCAAAAACGATGAATAGGACGCTGATGGAAAAAGCAAGGTGCATGCTCAGTGGTGTCGGGTTAGGGAAAGAATTATGGGCAGAGGCAGTGGGTACTACATGTTATATGGTCAACAGATCACCCACATCAGTGTTGGGTGACAAGACTCCACAAGAGGCATGGATTGGTAAGGAACCTTCTCTCACACATCTTAAGGTATTTTTCTGTGATGCATATGTTCATGTTCCAAAGGAAAACAGGAGTAAGCTGGACAAAAAGGCTGAAAAATGTACCTTTATTGGATATAAAGATGGTCTCAAAGGTTATAAGCTTTGGAACCCAGAAACTAAGAAGGTAGTGTATAGATGAGATGTGGTATTTATAGAAATGAAGGATGTTCTTAAATAGGAAGTCCTACCAAGTAAGGAAGAACCAAAGAATATAGAGTTTGATTTAAAGGATGATGAAGCATACTCTACAAAAGAACATGAATCAGAAGAAGAACATCCTCATACTCCAGTATTGAGGAGATCGGATCGAGAAATAAGGCTACCAAAAAGGTATAGTCCATCTGATTTTCATTCAAATTTTGCTTTGTATATTACTAATGATGATCCTAGAACTGTCAAGGAGGCAGTGGATTCAAAGGATGGAAATCTCTGGAAAAGGGCCATGGAAGAAGAAATGGTATCTTTGGATAAGAATGAGGCTTGGGATCTAGTGTAGTTCCCAACTGGAAGAAATCCCATTGGCACCAAATGGGTATTTAAAAAGAAGCTGAATGCAGAAGGAAAAGTGGAGAAATATAAAGCTCGGTTAGTAGCAAAGGGTTATTCCCAGGTTGAGGGAATTGATTTTGGTGAGATTTTTTCTCATGTTGCCAAGTTAACCTCTATAAGATTTATGTTATCTGTTTCTTCTGCATTTGATTTTGAAGTAGAAAAAATGGATGTGAAGACAACATTCCTGCATGGGGATATGGAAGAAGAAATATTTATGAGGCAACTAGAAGGTTATGCCGTGAAAGGAAAGAAGGAGCTAGTATGCAAGCTGAAAAAGTCCCTCTATGGTTTAAAACAATCACCAAGGATGTAGTATCAAAAATTCGATACTTGTATGCTGGGACTTGGCTTCACAAGAAGCAAATAAGATCACTGTGTGTATTCTAAATTAATTGGTGATCATTTGATTTATTTGGTCTTGTATGTGGATGACATGTTGCTGATAGGAAACAACAAGGAGATTATCCAGGATGTGAAAACTTAGTTGTCCTCTAAATTCGACATGAAGGATCTTGGTGCTTCAAATTTCATTTTGGGCATGGAAATTAAAAGAGATCGAAAAAAGAGGAAACTCTGGGTAAATCAGAGAAAATATGTCAAGACAATATTGCAGAGGTTTAATATGTAGGAATGTAAACTGGTCAAGGTTCCTATTCATGTTGGTGTAAAGATATCTGCGGATCAGTGTCCCAAGACACATGAAGAAGAGGAGTACATGTCTCATGTTCCATATGCGAGTGCAATTGGCAGTTTGATGTATGCAATGGTCTGTACTACACTGGACATTGCACATGCAGTGGGAGTTTTGAGCAGGTATATGTCAAAACCAGGGAAGGAGCATTGGACAACAGTAAAAAGGGTTTTCAGGTATTTTCATGGCACTGCTAGCTATGGATTGTGCTATGAAGGAAGACTGGGATTGGACAGAGTGGTCGATATACATGGGTTTTTGGATGCATACTGGGTTGGAGATTTGGATCGTAGGAGATATACAAGAGGGTATGTGTTTAACCTGTTTGGAGGAGCAATAAGTTGGATGAGAAAAAGACAGGTTGTAGTGGCACTTTCAACTATAGAATCTGAATACATGGTAGCCACTCATGCAAGTAAGGAAGAAGTATGGTTAAAAATATTGTGTTCAGGTATTGGGTTGGTACAATAAGATATAAGGATAGAGTGTGACATTCAGAGTGCAATTTTTCTGGCAAAGAACCTTTCTTATCATTCAAAGACAAAGCACATTGATGTTCAATATCACTTTGTGAGAGACTTGATTGAAGAAAAGAAAGTATCACTAATGAAGGTGGACACTTAGAAGAATTTTTTAGACTCATTAACAAAATATGTGAGTAATGATAATTTCTCTTGGTGTAGAGGATCCATGGGCATTGTTTCCCTAGATTTTTGACTATGTAACCCTATAACCCCCTGTATGCAAAGAAAACAACAAGTGGGAGAATGTTGGGTATGTGTTATGCACCGAGTGCACATGGGGGGTTAGAGGGGGGTGCAAGGGGACAGAGGCCCGGGGGCAGTGCCCCCAGAAAAAAAAAATCTACCTCGGGAAATGTGACACCTACCTCGAGAAACGTATCATGTATTTAGGTGTTTTTTTCAGCACATGGTTTTTGCCAATGGTTTTCTATTTCCAGTTAAGGAATTAGGGTTTTGGACTAATCCAGGTCATTGGGTTAGGGTTTTTGATTCTGTTGGATAACTATATGTATATTGTATTGTAAACAATGTAACACAATGAATGAATATAATATATGTTGGTTTTCTCGGTTTGGGTTTCCAGGGTAAAAATATTTGTGTAATGTTTGTATTTTCCATTGTATCTTTTATGTTCTTTTCTAAATATCTGTTTACAGTAGACATTGTACAAGGTTAGAATTTACAATATTCCCATTGTTGTTGTTGTCACCCTTTGATTTCTCTAAATTTTCCTTAGGTTTTGTGGAGCCTTTAGGCCTAATCTCACTAATATCATGAGAGAAACCATCTCTCAAATGTATGCAGGATGACACGGATTTGGAAGAGTCAATTGAGGGAGAGGAGGGGCCAACAATGAATTTTCCTTTTTTAGGAGCATGGTGGGCCTCGGTTTTTAACCTTTTTCTTGCATGGGAAGACTGCACTGGTAAGTGGGTAGGGGAAGCTTGGACAATTTGATTAATAGGTGGAGGAGCAGGTAGAGACAAGTTAGTACAACCACGATGTTGGGAGACTGTCGAGTGGAAAATCTCTTGCCATCTATCGTTTTCAGGGACTTCAGGTGGTAATGAGACATGAGGGGGAATTGGGATATCAGGGACATGTGGGGCTTGGAAAGGAGGCCTTTCTGGCCTAGGTTGGGACACTACTTGTACAATCTAGTTAAAAAATCCATCTTGAAAAAGTTGGCTCAACTCTTGAGAGTCTGCATCAAAATGTATAGAAAAACTTGGCCTTCTAGGGACCCTGTTCCAATTTCCTCTTCCTCTGTTACCTTGGACATGGCTACCTCTGCTGAAAAAGCTCATTCCAGTATGCATTATTGATTAGCAACTAGTTTCTTCAACAACCATACATGACATCTATTTAAATATGAAACAAAGTTTGTCTCAAAAATACTTCAGACTCATGTAATCCAATCCATACAAATTGTTTAATACTTGTCTATGAGTAGGGAGTGAATAAGAGATCTAGGATATGTGAGGGTTTGTATTGAGCGAAAAAATGTTAAAATAAAGGGGGGGTAGATCATGATTATTGCTCAACAAATCATCAAACAATCAACTGTATCGTAAATCAAAAGAATATATCATTGTAACTCATCCTTTAACTGTTATAATACAGATTTTAACTTAACTATAATTTAATTTAAAGAATAAGAAGTGGATAGTGAATATGGGAAGGCGAGGGGACTTGTAATGTGAGAAAAAGTGAGATAATGGTAGGGAAAAAACGAATATTGTTCATAAAACAAATCAATTAATCCATAAAACAATTATGTATTCAATACAAAAGATACCAATACCAATTAAACAATTAATGTGTGTCAAAACTATTCATTGTCCCACATTCAATTTCTTCAAAACTCCACAATTAACACAGTCTGTAATCATACTCATAATCATGATGACTTTCAACGATCCTGTTAAGAGAATACTTGGTCTCTTTCATTTCCTTTCCTTTCATTTAAAACAAAATCAAATGAAACACACAACCACGTTGCTCCATCTCTATCCATCATATATCACTATAAAATATCAATCACTATCCATAATTCGCAATCGCCCAAATAAAACATACACATCGGTCCCTTTTCCAAATTGAACAAACTTTTAAAATTTGCTTGATTTCATGCCCTTTTCCATTATATTAACCAGTGAAACTCGCAATGAAACCATAATAAAAAACCTCGAGCTTCATCATTGATGATGTAATTAAATAAAACATGCACAATGCCTCCATAATAGATACACAGTGAGACAACAAAAACACATTCATCAATTTCCACAATTTTCCATGATCTCGATAGGGACTAGTGAAATGCACAAAAATCACCAACTTGCAATTGACACCATGTTGTAAGAATACAATGATCCAAAGCATAATGAAAAAGAGGCAGCCCTCTGCTATACATTATCAATGATTCCCAATCAACCAATTTAATAAAAAAAAATATGAGCTAGGTTTTTGGCGCAACTGTCATATCGAAAAAAAGGCAACCCCTTGACTGTATATAATTTATCATCCCCGATCACAACTTTCCAATCAACTCGTTCAAACCAACACGATATGGTACTCAACACAACTTTCATGACCACTCAACCAATCTATGATAATCACAAGATTCCCGTCAAGAGTAAGAACAATTAGGGATGATTAAAACCGGGCTCTGTAAACATGAATACAAAGAAGTCATTAAGAGTTCACTCGGTCATCAAAAGCATAGAGACACTGGAGGTCAAACATATCAACCAAGGGCAGAGACCCTTTGATACAAGCACGGTGGAAACATAGGGCTCCTTATAATTCCCAGTTTGTGCAATGGCGCAACAGTTCAATGACGAGTAATGTAGGAAAATGATGCAGAGGAGAAGTGAATGTCCACTGGATAGTGACAAGTACCCCAAAGCACAAAGAGGTATACCATGTGCATTTCTCAAGGATCGAATCAATTTATAACAATGCTAGTGGGAATGCATACCTGAGGCATAATTTATATCACCAAAAACCATAAAGCATACATCTTTGCATAATGGCCACCCGATAACTGACCTTTGAGATACGTTGATGCCAATACCACAAAAATAAGCCCATGAACAGGTGAATAAACCCACGACCATGACTCTTGAAAATACACAGCGACCAAAAGGCATTCCGAAAACATACACATCAACCCCCTAGCAGCCCGAATACAACTGGACATGGTTACCCTCATAACTGTGAGGAAGCGGCCAACAAGGCTAAAGAGAGAGAAAACCTCCAACAAAAAACAGAGCAATAATACCCATATCCACTTAAAACAACAAAGAGCCATCATGGTTTTCACCACACAGAACAACCAGGGAATGAATAAATCAACCAACCAATTCTTTTACTTGAAAAATGAATAACCACACAGTCATTCCAGAGAGAAGTCCCATGCATTTACACAACTGCCAATCTCATGAAAACACAAACCAATGCATTATAGAGCCATCGTTCGTTCATACATAGAGAGAAATTCATGGATAGGTGAAAAGAACCATACCTATAACCAATAGCTTTAAAAGGAACGAGTTGGCCAAGCACGTCCTTCCCAGGCTTGGATCTCGAATCTTAACCACCAGAAAAATGAAATGCAACAATAACCATAGTAGGGTGACAGCCCGATGGGGGAAGTATGGAGTGATGTGCATTTATTGGGCGTCGCTTCCATCTTCTTCTTCATTCAATTTTGAATTACACGATAGCCAACAATCACTAATACCATTAACCATGTCATTAATTCCAAACCATTGAAATCTATGACCACATTGCTTTCCAAATGCACCACCCAAAATTCATATTAACCATTGCCAAACCTCCATACCATATCATATATCAAATGTTCCCAATATAACTCAAAATCAAATCGCATATCCACTAACCATTTGAAGTTAGGATTAACACTAACTTGTTTCATTTTAATTGCACATAACTTCTAACATAGCATAGTATAGGTCCTTTCTTTTGGAATTTTTTGTAACTCTCTTTCCCATTTCTTTTGTTTTATGTTGTTACTAACATATGTCTTGTGTAGGTGTAGCCAGGTAATAAATCATGGTGACATGATCAAACATAGCACTTTAAATATATGCCAATCATAACATGAAATTAAATCTTTGAATAACAGAACATCCCATAAAATGTGTAAATGTGTTGAACCTGCACATAATAGATCTAGCTATAAAATACCACACACATTTGCAGAGAGAAATTGAGAAAGAAGAAGCAAGAGAGAAAGAATGGAAGAATTCACATTAATCGTATTCCACACTCAAAGAGTGAATAATTTGCAATAAATATAGGATAAATCAGTAACTAATATTCCATAGTGGTGGTCTAGAGTGATCTGGAAACACACCAGCGGTTACGGGAGTGAACTGCCACCTAGTCTAGTCTCTCGGGCGGTTACGGGAGTGAACTGCCACCGAGTTGAGTTAACTAGTCAACTAGTCTTCAGTTAACTGACAGAACAGAGAGTAGTGAGGAGTTAACTCATGAAATCAAGGGTAATGGGCCAGTCTGGTGATGATCCCAAGGAAAGTGCGCATTAGCTGGTGATGATCCCAATGTTGCATGGTGACAAAACCAATGCAACATCTAAACTCAACTCAACTAGTCAAACTGAAGTGTCAACTGAAATAGAATATTCTCCCGGTGGAATATTCTCCCCTAAATATAGGAGACTAGATAATGACTAATTATGACTAATGAACAAGGAAAAACCTTAGGAAAAAGAAATCTTAGGTGTGTGTTGGAGTAACTTCAACACCCCCCCTAAACATCACTATGGTGAAAATAAAGAATGGGTCCCGGCAACCAGGCCATGTTAGGTACCCAAATACAAAAGATACACTGAAAATAGAGTGAAGAAAGAGGGAAAAATTCATG
>JZKD02S1577240.1:670655-683322 GCA_000966675.3 Picea glauca
GGGAAAGGAATTGGTGTTGTCCTTATGCAAGAGGGTCGACCTTTGGCCTTTACCAGCAAGAAATTATCTGAAAGAAATCTGGTAAAATCCATCTATGAAAAGGAAATGTTGTCTATTCTGCATGTTGTTAATCTGTGGTGCCCTTATCTATTGGGGCAACATTTCCAAATTAAGATAGACCATCAAAGCCTCAAGTATTTTTTGGAACAACGCATTTCCTCCCTAGAACAACAAAAATGGGTGACTTAGCTCTTTGGATATGATTATGAGATCATTTACAAGAAAGGAAAAGGAAATGTGGTCGCAGATGCACTTTCCTGCAAATATGAAGATGAAGGATCCCTTTTTTCTCTTGCATTCATTGTCCCAGATTTGGTCCAAGCCATTCACCAGGAATGGCTATAATATCCCAAAAGTTCACAGACAATCCAACAATTGCAGTCCAATGCTCCAGCTTCCCCAAGGTACTCTTGGCTCCATGATGAACTTTGATACAAAGGTCGTTTTTATTTAAGTAAACAATCAAAGCTTAAATCCATGGTGCTTTCTAAGATTCATGCTACACCCACAACAGGGCACTCCAGGTTCACCAAAACCTATGAGAGGTTCAAACGTTCAGTTTTCTGGGATGGTATGAAACAGGACATTCATAATTTTTTCTTTGAATGTGATGTATGTCAACGCAGCAAGGGAGAAATAGTCAAATCTCTGGGCACACTACAACCGCTCCTGATTCCACCTGTTATTTGGAAGGATATCTCTATGGATTTTATTACTGGCTTACCCAAATCGGGAAATAAATCAATCATCATGGTGGTTGTTGATTTCCTTTCCAAGTATGCTCATTTATACACCCTTCAACACCCGTTTACAATATCCACGATGGCTCAAATTTTCATGGATCAGGTCTTCAAGCTTCATGGCATGCCGCACTCTATTGTTTCTGATCGCGACCCAACTTTCACAAGAAATTTTTGGCAAGAATTGTTCAAGATACAAGGCACCAAATTGCATATTAGCACATCTTATCATCCCCAGACTGATGGTCAAACAGAAGTTGTCATAAAGTGTTTGGAAACATATTTGAGGTGCTTTGCCTCAGAAAAGAAAATTCAGTGGGCTCAATGGTTACCTCTAGTTGAATGGTGGTACAACACATCATACCATACATCTACACACATGACTCCTTTTGAAGAAGTATATGGAAATAAGCCACCTTTAGTTCTCTCATACTTACTAGGTGCCTCGAAGGTCTAGGCGGTTGACCTAACACTTACAACTCGAGAGGCTATTCTTCGTACACTCAAAGAGAATTTGGTCATGGCACAGAATTGCATGAAGCAACAATCAGATCAAAGTCTCTTTGAACGTCAATTTTTTGAAGGGGATCAGGTTCTACTGCAACCTTACAAGCAAACTTCCCTCAAGGTTGAGCATTGTCAAAAGCTAGCACCCAAATTTTATGGTCCTTATACCGTTCTTAATCCTATGGGACAAGTAGCCTATCAGTTAGCTTTTACTAGACATTAGAAGCTACATCTTGTTTTTCATGTTTCATGCTTAAAGAAGGTGATTGGTGCTAAGTGCCAAATTCAAATCAACATCCATATTTAGCTAAAGAAGGATCCATTTGGCTACATCCAGAAGAAGTTTTGGACCAGCATTAGCGTTTCCTACGTCAGAGAACCATCAAGGAAGTGCTAGTCCAGTGGAAAGATACAACTCCAGCAGATGCCACTTGGGAAACAGCTACCATTCTGCAACAATTTCCTCATCTCAAGACTTGAGGACAAGGCTATTTTTAAGGGGGCAGACATGTAAGGGTCATAACCTGCACATAAGTAGAACAATATATTCGGATGTAATAAAGGTCAATATTAATAAGGCCTTTCAATAAAATAGAATAAAGTGGATGTAAGAAGACCTAATAGAAGCTTCTGGTTCTAGAAGGATCTTTGATCCAGATGGATATTGGTGGCCACCCACCTTTTCCAACTGGCTCAAAACAGTTTTTTGACATTTTTGGCAATTTACTATTTTTAGCAGTTTTTACTTTCGGAGCCATTTTGAGGGCCTAAATGAAGGTTTTTCGGTATTGAGCTCCTCAATGATATATTAAGGCATAATTGAGCCCCCAAAATGAATCTCCTCGATGATACCTTTCCAACGGGATATCACATGCCTAAAACGGAGATCGTATGCAAAAGTTACGACCCCGAGAAGTTGATGTACTAGCTTACCCAAACGGGGCCCACATGAATTTTGGCGTTTCATCTCCTAGGGTTAGGTTTTTGGATGTCTAGGGTTTTTGGAATTCTTTCTTATTGTAAAAATGCCTTCAGAGCCTCATTGTAATATTCTTCTTGTGAATGCGCGATGTCTTCACATCTCTTCTCAGAGATAAGCCGCCACCATTCCAGCAAGCTTGTTTCTGCTGCATTTTACGGTTTTAGCTTATTTCGTTATTGAATAGAAAACCAGTTTTATTGTATCTCTATTATTTTTTGTTAAGCACCTATTAATAATCTGTATTCATTTCGTTCTGCTCATAAAATCCGGATCAATCTTCCTCTAGGTGCTTCGTTTTAGTATAAATAGGAGTCGAGGGTATGGTAACCCTATCTTGGATATTATTGTAATAGAGCTCTGCTCAACTGGAGTTTGCCCCCTCAAAGAGGCACGTGAACATTGCTTTCATATTCAAAGTGTTATTTCTGTTATTATTCTCTTGTCATTTCAGTGCTATTGTGGTGAATGTTCTAGTTATAGTGTTGTTATTCTGTCATTTCTAGCATTTTATTTTTGTTCTACGTACATTTTATATCTGGTATATTACAGTATGGCATGATTGAGACATATCATGAGTGATATGGTATATGTTTTAGGCACATGGTTTGAGGAGGATGTTGAATATTGGGCACATTTTTTGAGATACATTTTGGTATATGTATAAGTAAATTGTTGGTGATATATATACATGCTTGGTACACATTTGGCAGATATTCTTGGCATATGGTTTATCCACATTTCATGGTATATGGTACATGTTGGGTGAGATACATTGTTGGTAGACTTCTTGGTTTATTGGTACAAGGTGTATGGTTGTTGTGTTAGTGGTATACCATTGATATTGATACATTATTGAGATGTATAATTGGAATATGGTAGTAAATGGACATGAGACATCTCTTAATGGTGATGGTACTTAGTTGAGATACACTCTTGGTACTATTTGTTCAACATATCTTATGGTACATGGTATAGTACATGTTTGATGCTTTATATGGTATATGAGATACATTTCATGGTTGGCACATGGTATGGTATAAGTTAGAGGTATTGATGTGCATGGTTTATGTAAATGGTAAATTTGCATGGTTGGCATATGGTATGGTATATGGTACAGGTACATGGTTGGTACATGGTTGATGGTACAAGTTGATGTATGGTACATGCCTGGTACATGATTGATGCACTTTTTATTATATATGATTGATGCACTTGTTTTGGTACATATTTGATGCACTTGTTATGGTACATGGTTGATTCACTTGATGGTACAGGTTGTGGTACAGTTTGATGCATGGTATAGGTTGGTACATGGTTGAGACACATATCTTGTCATGGTATGCAGTAATGTTAGATCATGCTTGGTTGAGACATGTGTTTTTTGGACATCTAGTTAAGAGGTGTATTTGATATATGATCCATGTGAGAGGATTTGGTTGAGTATTAGTGACATTTGGAGTGACAATGATAGTGGTAGTGACAATGACAGTAACGGTGGCAGTGACAGAGACAGAGACAGTGACACAATTGTGACATATTTTTTGACAGTGGAAGATTCTATGACCGTTGGTCTACATTTATATTTCAGGGTGGTAGGACGGGGCAAGGAAAGGGGTTTGTATCCTCCTTCTATTTGGAGCAAGATAATTAGTGAGTTGGAGCTTCTTTCAGGTTAGATCCTGAGAACTAGGTGGTTGTATCCACCTTCTGGTTGGATTTGGATAACCTAGGGGGTTGTAGCCTCCTTCTGGTTGGATCCAGAGAATTAGGGAGTTTTATATTCCTTGAGGTTGGAGCCTGAGAATAGGGGCTTGGATCCTCCTTCTAGTTGTAGTTGGAGAATTGGGAAGTTGGTTCTTCTTATGAATGAATTCTTGATATATATAAGAAATGATTATCTCCCATTTGGGTTTCCATGTAAATAATGGTGTATTGTGTTCTTGATATGATGTTGATTTGATTCTTTTTATGTTTACATGCTTATGACATATTTATTAGATGCATTCATAGATTATACATTGATGTTATACTTCTAAACACTATTGGTAAATATAAAGAATATATATTGTGGTAAAAAGTGGAATAATTTATCATTATTGATTCACCCCCCTCCCTCCCTAGTAATCCAACAACTGGTATCAGAACGAGTCCTTCAAGAAGTATTTTAACCACTAGAAGGAGATCATGGATTACATTAAGATTGGCATACCACATTTTGACAATTAGAACTATCCCTACTAGAGCATATGAATGAAAACAACTTTATAGGTAGAGGGATATGATGTTTGACACTGAATTTTTTTAGGATACAATGCTACAAAGAAACCAAAGACTGCAACCAAGAAATAATTAAAGAAGAAAAACAAAAGAACAATGGATCTCATCATGGAAGGACTATGTGATTCAACAAAGAACAAAGTAGGTAAATTCTCATCAACTCAAGAAATTTGGGATAAGCTACATAATATCTATTTTTCTCCCATCGCAAATTCAGATTTTTCTAAAGGAGATGTAGGTACAAAACAAGAATAAAGATGTTCATCATGTTAGCCAGATTAAGAAGAAGAAGAGTCTGAAGTATATGAAATCAACAGAGGTGAGTTTTTTTGTTTTAATTGTGAAAAGCGCAAACATATTGAAGATGAATGCCCTTATTTGAAAATTTAAAGTGATAAGACAACAAATCCAAATGAAATAAAAGCATAATTGATCAGGGTTTTAGATGAACTAAAGAAGGAAAGAGATGAAAATATATCACTATTGATAAAACAAAAGGAAACTGTTCAAATATTTGAAGAAGCCCAGTAGGTCATCAAGAACTTAAGAGCTCAGATAGAAGAAGCTAAAAAGGCTAAAGAAACTCTATAAGATCAAAATAAGTGGTTGGAAGAAAAAATAGAAGAACAAAATAAAGAAGCAGAATAGAGAGAGAAGATATTGATAAATCATCTCAAATAAAGAAATAATGACTTAAACCAACTTGAGGTAGAGTTTGGTCAAGAATACAGAAGACTTGAAGAAGAAATAATTACATTAAATATCCAACTTGAAGAAGAAAAGAGAACAAAAGAAGTCATGAAGTTTCATATGATGAAGAAAGAAGAAGAGGTTGAGAATCTTGAAGAGTAAGTTGTCACATTGAGAGTCAAAATCATTAAGCTCAACAAGAACGTTGAAAAGACAGAAACATCCACATCAACAATAGAGAATGAAGAGAAGCATTTCAGGGTACCAGAAAAGAGTAAGAGTTATGAAAAAGTACTCAAAGGAAGGAAACATGGTCAAGAAGAATCAAAGAAAAATGATAAAGATACATCTTTAGGAAAACCCTCCAAATTTAGGCAGCAAAGAAGCTTCAACCATAAGGAAGGGATCCATAGAAGAGAAGATAATGATCAGCCAAGTCAATAATTCAAAAGGTCTACACCACAAAGAAGATCATTCACTTCCATGTATGTAAATTCATTTTATGGTCATTGTTTTTATCGTACTAAATTTGTAGATAAGGTTGCAGATTGTAGGGCTTATGAAATAATTATTCAAGCAAGAAAAACTTGTGTGGACCCATATGATAACAAATGTTACAAGTGCCATAACTATGGACACATAGCTCTTGATTGTAGATGCATGATGGATACTTGTATGAAAGAGAACATTGATATTAGATATAATAAGGTTTGGAAAAGAAAACAAGAATAAGAAAATGAAGATCAGATGGATGAAGGACACCCAAAAGTCATACTCTCAGGATTGAAAATAGTAGAAGATGAAGAGAAATCTAAAGGGAAAAGGAAATATGTCAAATATAGGAAGGTTTGGAGAAGAAATGAAAAACAAGAAGAATATGTGAATAAAGACTAGGTCCCATAGATCAAAGGATTTGCAGTAGCACGAGAAAGAAAAGAAGAGTAGGTAAATAAAGAAGAGGTTCAAGAGATTGTACTTTCAGGAATTGTAGTGCGAGATAATCCACAAGAAAAAGGAAGAAGCCAGAGTTCAGAAAGATGATGAGTCTACATACGAAGAGGAAGCTTACTCTACATCAGAGAGGGTATTTTTTTTATCCATATGGCTTGGAGACTCCCAGTAAATATGACTGTTGAGCAAGGGGAGTCAGTGCAATATCTACTACAAATAAGAGAACCACCCTTCGAGAAATATGAAGTGTTTGTAGACATAGATTCAGAGCAGTTAGATAACATAAGTACATAATGACATATTGATCACACAAGTGTCAGTTGGAAATCACACAAGAAGAAGTTTATGATCGTATTCAGGAAGAGATCTTCATTACAGGTTATTCCAGGTATGCATATTTTGATGAGCAGATAGATCATATCAGCAAACATATTTGATTCAGAGTAGTCTTTGTACAATGACATATGGGTAAACATTGTGGATAATTGAGTAGCAGAGTTATGGACAGTTTGTGACATATGGTCAGAGATTGATTCACAGATTCATAGATTGGTTTAAATATTGATTTAGAGATCAACGTAGAGATAGTTGGATGATTATGATAAAGGAATCTTTGAATGCTTTAAATTTGAATGATTTTTATATATGTCATGAATTACATGAGGAAGTACCAATAGACAATGAACAACACTGGAAGAGAGGAAAGGAAACATTTCATAGGTATCTCTAAAAATTGCAAAAAGGAAAATCATCAGAGAGAGAGAAAGGAAGATCAATAGCATGCAGACATGGGGAGACATACCCATAGGGGTGTTAGGACCACACAATGTACCTTTTTTCCCATGCTTTTTTCCACTATTACACTCTTGATCACTCACATTTAAACTCATATTATCACTTTATCCTATCTTTCCAAAGGTATATAACGCCTCTTCTCTTTACTATACGTTTAATCTTTTTTTCATATAATTTCACATCACTCTCATACTTAACCATTGATTAGAAATGTATAAGTGATGAAACAGTTCAAACTGCAAATTAGCATTTGAGGCCTGTTGCTGAAACAACAATTCATAGAAGCTGTTACATAGTCCATGGTCACGATGCTGAAACACAGAGGAAGCTGTTACACAGTCCATGGTCGACGATGCTGAAACACAGAAGTTGTTACATAGTCCATGGTCAACGATGGAAGCTGTTACACAGTTCATGATCAACGATGTTGAGGAAGTTGCTACACAGTCCATGGTCACGATGCTGAAACACAGAGGAAGTCGTTACACAGTCCGCAGTCAACAAAAACTCACACAGATTGACCACAATAGTTGCACTGTGAGCCAAGCATTAACCATTGCTGCTGCTTGAGAAGTGTTGAATAGTCAAAGCGCAAATCCTGTGGCTGAAACAGCCCGCGATTTGCGATGACGAAACAGCATGCAACAACAGCAACAAGAAAGAACTGTTACTCTAGTTATAACAAAAACACCTCATTTAGCACTTGTAATAGCATTCTGTTGCAGGAGACTAGGACATCCTATTTCGGTTTAGAAAGTCGATCTGACTAAGAATAGGACTCAGATATACATCTATAATTTTTTATCAATTGTATCGAAGGGATTCCCTCTTTAAATAAGAGGAAATCATCATTCGAAAGGATCTCCAGTTTTTGTACTAAGAAAGTTTCACAGAGAAGGACGTACTTCATTTTCAGATTGTAATATGATACATTGATAGATGAATAAAAGATTGTTTTGAGCATCCTTCTCCAGCCTCTTCGTCTCAGGGGAATATTGTGAGAAGGGAGGACCCACCTTCTTCACAAGATTCACCCGTTAGTTTTATAGTGTGTTAGTGTGAATTTTGTTCATGCCTTGACTAGTTTCTGTTTTGTTGAAACACTACTTTAATGAATTCTGCTTTGCTGAAACACTACTGAGTTGTTTTACCGAACGTTACATTGTTTTCATGTGGTTCATGCTTGGATAATTGCTAATCATTTTAGTTGGCAATCCTGTGTGATGAATTTAAGGAAGTTTAGTAGTCAGAGATTGGTGCTAAAGGTTCCTGCTTAAAGGAAGGGATTAAGGTTCTTGTTCTCTGTTATAAGTAGTTAGCCTTCAATTGTTTTCATGAGTGTGGTAATCAGAGACTGGTGCTAAAGGTTCCTGCTTAAAGGAAGGGATTAAGGGTCTTGTTCTCTGTTAGAAGTAGTTAGCGTTCAATTATTTTCATGAGTGTTCTAATCAGAGACTGGTGCTAAAGGTTTCTGCTTAAAGGAAGGGATTGAGGGTCTTGTTCTCTATTAGATATAGTTAGTCTTCAATGCATTAATGTTTTCATGAAAGTGTGTTAATCAGAAACAAGGTGCTAGAGTTCTTGCTTGGGAATAGGGTCTTGTTCTCTGGTTACAGAATAGTTGTTCTTTCCTGTTGCAGTTTTTATTTTAATGTAATCCATGATTCTTTAGATTAATCATCTCTTTAAGCTCTGCAATAGGTAGGTTGCTTTCCTATAATTCAAGTCAGAACTTTAGTTCATTCAAGGAAAGTGTGATTAATATAGTTTCCTTTACTACAACTCTAGGTTGCTTTTGGAATTGAGCATATATAGTGCATGGTTACCTTTGAAATAAACAGACTTCCCTGGGTTGACAATTTATGTAGCACTTGATTGTTTAAATTAATTAAGCAATTATAGTGACCAACATTTTGGCGCCGTTGCGAGGGAAGGTAATTTTAGATTTCAAAATCACTTATGATTTTTCAGATACAAAGATTGCATGAAAGGACACGGAGACCCCAAAGATACTGACCCTACAGGTGGAAAGGGAGAAGGAAAAGTAGGAAGAAAGACTTACATTGACGAGATTATATCAAAGTCTGAATCTGCTGCTCAATGACCAAACCTTCGGAAACAAAAGTCCCAGCCTTCATTTCAAGCAAAATTTGAAACAGGGAAAGAAGTTTGGAGTCCTGAGACAGTCCAGAAGCCAGCAGGAAACATTGAGGATAGAGCAAGCGCAGCAGGGGAGCAGACAGAAGAAAACATGGATGAGTACAATGAAGAATTGCATCACGAAGAATAGGCAGGTCCTGAAGGAGAGGTAAATGATGAAAACTCTTTCTCTACATTAGGATTTCCTATTGGAGATCTTCCTAGAGGAGTAGCCCCCATAAAAAACATTCCACTCTCAGCACTACCTAATTTTCATGGTTTGTCTTCAGAAAATCTTGATGAATTTATTTTTGAGTTTGATATATTATGCAGAAGTTATGATTACATTTCTAATGCTAAAAAATTAAAGCTATTTCCAGCAACACTAAAAGGGAATGCACTAAAATGGTTTATGAGTTTTGGAGGCCATGTAATCACAACATGGGACCAAATGAAACAGAAATTCCTAAACAAATACCAGGACTACTGCCGAACAAGAGAAAAGAGGGAGGAACTATTTAAGATGGTGCAGAAAGAGGATGAAAATCTGGAGGACTTTGTAGAAAGGCTACAATACAATCTACAAAGATCCAGTCACCCCAATGTAAGTAAAGACATTCTTAAAACTATATTATTAAAAGGAGTAAGGGATGACTGTCTAGATATGCTTAAGATGCTTGGAAAAGGAGACATATCTAAGGAATCATATGATGAAATTGTTAATTTATGCAAAATATGTTCAAGAGGAGCTTCAAGAAATAGATCAAACAGCAGGGACACCACATTTTCAAGAGTTCAAAAATCAGCCAGTGGGGGAGCAATAAGAGACGAGATAGGTAATTTACTTGAAGGTTTTAAAACTGAACTGTTAAGCTCTTTTGCCTCACAAATTGACACCCTATAGATTCAAAAGAAGCAAGCAGAAGCAGAAGTAGCCCTGTCCATCTTTTTTTCTCAATGCAGAGACAAGCACCCATGAAGGGAATGTCCATTAGACAAAAAGCCAATCTGCACCATCTATGATAAAGATCATGATACCCAACAATGTCCATCTTTACCAGGGATCAAGGCAGCATTACAACCAATGGATGAAGAAGCTAAAGCGGTCTATCTGTTGACACAAAGAAGGCAATGGCAACCGCAGGGACAAGGTATGAATCCTAACATGCCATTTGCATCTTCTAATCATTGGAATAATTATCCTTCTTTCAATCAAATGAGTTACCCCCCTATAATCAAATGCAATACACTAATCAAATGAATTACCCACCCATGCAACAAACTTACCCACCCATGCAACAAACTAACCCACGCTTTGTTGATCCATCAATGTGGACCCCTTGGCCTCCACAACAACAACAACCATATCAGAACCAATGGAATCAAAATTGGAGAGGAAAACAACCCCCCTTCCAAAATCAATTACCTCAATCACAATTTCTACAACCACTCTCCTTACCAGTAGGTACTCCCCCGAACAATCAAATAATAAGACCCCAACTACTTGTACAACCTAACCCTAACCCAAATAACAAAGTTGTGCAGTGCATTGATATTTATAACCAGCCTACACTTTCTCTTCTCCCTGTACAATGCAACAATATTCATTTACGATCTGGGAGAATAGTGGAACCCACCATAGCTGATGTTACCTCTTCTGATAAAGAGGAAACGAAAAAGCATGATGTACCTGAAGAGGTACAAGCATCCTCTAACAATGCTACTGAAACAGAAAAACCACCATTTCCTGAGCGTTTAGCCTTGACTAAAACACCTGAGCCACCAGCCTTCAATCTTCTAGGGGAATTACAAAATTTATATGTCAAAATTCCTCTACTACAAGCACTCCGAGACGTACCAATCTATGCCAGGACAATGCGAGACATTTGTGTTAAAAATCCTGGTAGGAAAATTGAGGAACCCCTTACAGTCCATGTTATGGGAGACTTGTCTGCACTAATGTCAAGTAAAGCTCCCCCAGTTAAATATGGTGATCCCGACCACCCTACCGTTTCAGTACAAGTTGGAAAAACGATAATCCCTTAAGTTCTGGTAGACCTAGGTGTCGCTATCAATATCATGACTCTGGAAACCTTACAACTTCTACAACTGCAAAATGAAGTCAGAGACACCCCAACTATCCTAGAATTGGTTGACTGATCCACAATTAAACCAGAAGGAGTCATTGAAGACCTCGGTATCTCTGTAGAATCCTAGAATTATCTAGCTGACTTTGTGGTACTACAACCCAAAACAAAGTTGGGGGGGCACCCTCTAATTTTGGGTAGACCTTGGTTAGCCACATCAGATGCTTTTATCAGCTGTAAATCAAGTTCAATGACAATTTCAAATGGTTATGAAACTAAACAAATTACCCTTTACCCTCATGCTACACCCCCGATTAATAATGATAATTCTGTATGGGTAGATTTTGATGATCAACCTACTCAACCCCTTTTGACTATCGGACAAGATCTAAGCCTAAAAGACTCTACCGAGGATGAAGTAATTAATAATTTTATTTGCGAACCCTCCTCTGTGACCCCAGAAACTCATAACCAACTAACTGCACTGTTGGAGTCTGATAATCAAGAAAACCTCAACTCGGAAAACCCACCTCAAACATCTAGCACCATCTCCTCTAAAAGCATACCAGTAGAGATTGAACCTGGCAAAACACTGAACATAAACCCTAATCTGACAGATGTTGAAACACAACAATTAATGAAGTTACTTCTGGAAAATAAAGAAGCATTCGTATGGGATTATACAGATATGAAAGGAATCTATCCTAAATTATGTACTCATCGAATATATATTAAAGAAGATTGTCAGCCAATCTGCCAATCTAATGAACCCTAATTTAAGAGAAATCCTCAAAGAAGAACTTCAAAAATTGCTCAACGCAAGGTTTATTTATCCTATATCAGACAGTGAATAGGTTTCCCCATTGGTAATAGTTCCTAAGAAAAACGGGAAATGGAGAGTATGTGTAGATTATAGAGCTTTAAATAAAGCCACTCAAAAAGATCACTTTCCATTACCATTCATTGATCAGGTGTTAGATAATTTGTCAGGGAAGAAATTTTTCTCATTTTTAGATGGTTTCAGTGGGTATAACCAGATCAAAATTGCACCTCAAGATCAAGATAAAACCACTTTTATTAGCCCTTGGGGAACCTTTTCTTATAGAGTCCTTCCATTTGGACTATGTAATGCACCAGCAACCTTCCAAAGGGCAGTTTTAGGGATTTTTTTGATATGCTTAATGACTCTATGGAAATATTCATGGATGACTTTACTCCTTATGGTGTTTCTTTTCAGGAAGCACTACAAAACCTTGAGAAAGTACTCAAACAATGCATACAAGCCCAACTCTCCTTAATCATAGAAAAAATTCATATGATGATTAATGAAGGAATAGTGCTTGGACATTTTATCTCATCTCAAGGAATTCAGGTAGACCCATCCAAGATACAAGTCATTAAGGATCTTCCTACTCCCAAAACCCAAACAGAGGTAAGAA